>RJWJ010029074.1:0-20917 GCA_004363605.1 Indri indri | reverse complement strand
ACTTTATTAAACAACTAAATTCTATTTTTGTTGTTTTTATATCAAAAAGCTGATGTGTTTTTACTGTTTATAATCTGAGAGAAGAAATGAACTTTGTTTAAAGTTTTTAAATTATATGCTATGCATTTTCTTCTAAATCCTAATACATATCCTATTTCTAAAATTTTATTATCACAAAATTAAATTTTTATATGTTTACACGGTATTAAATAAAATATACTGAGTGAAATCTGGAACTAGAATTCTAATATTTAACTTTTAAGAATATTCAGAGCGGATTATTTTGACTAATGAAGAAATAATAATGGAAAAACTCATGTTCTAAAGTGATAAAAATATTTTGAGAAAATAGATGTTTTTGAAATAATATTCTCTAACAAAATGAGAGAATAAGAGACTTATTTTTAAACAGTTGTGTTTTCTAGAGTTCTCAGATTGTAGTTGTCTTGATCCCAACAAGCATAATGTAATTAAGTGAATCTTACACCTTTAAATCTTAATTTAGTCCCAGAAATTAATTTTGAGGCAGGATTAATTTTTAATCACTGACCCATATTATAGTCAATTTTTATTATGTACTTGAGAAAGAAATCTAATCAGATGAGGTAGACTATCATTGTATCTAAACAAAAATTAATCTCTTCAAGTAATATGTTTATATAAAAGAGAAAATGAGGCTAACAAAAATCAAAGATGTTAAAGACATTCTAATTAAATTAGCATGTAGCTATAAATTCCCAAATACAGGTAAGTAACTATTTAGCCAGTCAAGGTTAATAAAAATTTTCTTCATATGTCATTAATTATAAAGGATGATTGATGCATGGAGAGACTTAAAGCTATTCTGATTTAAGCTATTCATTTGTCCCCTACAGTTGTACAGTGGGTTTTGGCCTTGATGAACATGGGAACTGACTTCTTCCTAATTTATGGAAACCCTGAGCGGTTTACTGGACAAACAAACAGCCCATATAGTTGGCTATGGTGGGCAAACTGTTAAAGTTAAGCAAATGACTATTCCACTGGGGATAAGGTGTTGGGCCCCTAGGTCTCACACTGTGTATGTGTCCCCCATGGAGGAATATATTCTGGGTGTTGATATCCTGAGTGGCCTATACTTAGCTACCTCCACCACTGAGTTTAGCCTCCAAGTTAGGGTTGTGAAGCCAGTGGTGCATGGCCACCCCTATCCCCCACAGCAGGTTTTGCCCACACCTCATGGTGTGGCACATAGCCAGCAGTATTTTTTGCCTGGGGGGGGGGGGTACAAAGAAAGTTCACAAACCATATTGCAGCTGGAAAAGGCTGGCATAGTGCACCCTGCTCACAGTCCATTCAGCTCACCCATTTGGCTGGTTAAGAAACCAGATGGAACTTGGAGAATGACAGTAGACTTTGGGAGCTGAATAAAGTAACTCCCTCACTACACGTGGCAGTGCCATCCATACTGGAGCTGACGGATCAATTGACTTTGATGCTTGGACAGTACCACTATGTAGTGGATCTGGCCAATGCCTTTTTCTCCATAAACATAGCTGTGGACAGTCAAGACCAGTTTGACTTCATGTGGGAAGGACAACAGTGGATACTTGTGGTGTTACCACAAGGTTACCTCCACAGCCCAACCATACGTTATGGTTTTGTGGCATAGTATTTGGCCACATGGAGTTGGCCATCCTCACTGTTTTTGTTTTAGTATATTCATGATATAATATTAACCTCTGATTCCCTTACAGATCTAGAAGAAGCCACCTCCAGTCTTCGAACCTCATTGGAACAATGGGGTTGGGAGATGAACAACTCCAAGGTCTAGGGACTTGGCTTGTCAGTCAAATTCTTGAGTGTTATCTGGTTGGGCAAGATGAAGGCAGTCCCTAAGGCAGTTATAGATAAGATTCAAGCCTTCCCCCGACCTACTATGGTAAAACAGCTACAGGTGTTTGTGGGGCTCTTGGGGTATTGGTGTATGTTCATCCCCACTTGGCCCCACTGTCAGAATCATTGCATGCATTATGTAAAAAGGGGACACAGTGGTACTAGTCCCCAGAGGGAGAGGCTTTTTTTATGGCAGCCAAGAGGGCTATCATGAAAGCCCAAGATGCTGCAAGTGGTTGACCTCTCACAGCCATTTGACATCAATGTGATAATTGACTCAGGCAGAATGAGCAAAAATTTGTGGCAACACCAGTATGAGCAGCAAGTCCCTATTGGGTTTTGGCCCCAGACTTGGAAGTGCCCCCAAGAGCACTATTCCAGCTGGTGGCTGTGTATGTTCCCCTTCAGGCGTGTGAAGCCATAACTGGGCAGTCTAAGGTACCAGTGTGCACCACATATCCCATAGCAGGATAGATGAGGTCATGGATAATCAACCCACAATCAGAAATAGTACAAATGCCCACTCTGATGAAGTGGGGAGCTTATTTGGAGCCATGAACAGAATTCAGCTCCAGCCCCTAACTGCAAAGTTGTAGACAGTTAGCCCACATGTCCACTCTGGTGAAACGGGGAGCTTATTTGGAGCAATGAACAGAGTTCAGCTCCAGTCCTTTGGCTGCAGAGTTGCAGACAGTACTGGGTCCTGTTGAATTTGTGTCTGAGGCTGACCCTCAGACCACAGTAATACCTAGAGAAGAGAGCCCATGCCTTGAAGGACAAGGTCCTCTGCTAGGGGAGGCATGGTATACTGATGGATCCAGTCGTGGTCCCTTAGCCCAGTGAATGGCAATGGCCATCCAGTTGGATCGTGATGAAATCTGGTTTGAAACAGGGCAGGAGAAGAGCAGCAGTGGGCCTAATTTTGTGCCATGTGGATTGTAGTTGTGTAGAAGCTGTTCCCTTTACATGTCTGCACTGATAGCTGGGCCATGTTTAGGGCCTGTCTGGTTACCTACACAGAAAGCCCAAGGTTGGCTAGTAGGGCCCCACCCAGTTTGGGGACAGGGAATGTGGGAGAACTTGCTGCAACAAGGACACCAGAAGGAGGTCTGGGTGTATCATGCTTCAAGACATAGACTTCAAGTCAGTGCCGGCAATGATGAGGCCAACACCCTGGCAAGGGTGGGATGCATCAGGTCACCCTTGCCGGCTGACAAAGTCCTGTGGTTACACTGTTATCTGGGCCATGCCAGTGTAAAGACTATGGCTCAAGTGAACTAGAGGTGAAATCCACACATACCTATGGCAGATTTATGGATGGCTTGTTGCCAATGTGAGGTATGTGCCCAACAGTATCCACATTTTAGGTGTCTCCCTGCCATTCCTGGACATATCCGAAGGGGAGACCATCCTTTGGAGGGATGGCAGGTTGACTATGTCAGTCCCCTGCCTTGGTCTAACATGGCATGTATGCCTTTATAGTGGTTTATACCGCTACCAGACTCCTTCTTGCCTACCTGATGGCCCAGGATTACCAAACATCTACCATTAAGGCTTTGGATCATTTAACTACTCTAATATGGGTGACCCCTCACTATAGAAAGTGATCAGGGTAGTCATTTTATGGGACATGAAGTCCAACAGTGGGCACGCCAAATTAACATTGAGTGGATAGCCCATGTTCCCTACCGGCTTTAGGCCACTGGCATGATAGAGCGATACAATGGTTTGTTGAAAGGGAAGCTAAAAAGTGGAGCTTTTCCCCCATCTCTGTGGCATTGGACACAGAGGTTGGATCAGGCTATTCAGGTGCTGAATAGGCAGCCCCAAAAGGGTGGGCTTGCCTAGATTATTTAACCTACAAACAGACCACTCCCCTCTGATTGACAGATGTCACCAAGGACCTGTTGATATGACTCCAGATAACTCAGGACAGAACTGTTCTGCTTCTGAGGCCCCAACTCCCCTCAAGGAAAGAAAGACGAAAACCTGGACATGGTCATGGAGTATAATGGGCCCTGAATCCTGGTGGATTGGTCTGTTAGCCCCATGGGGGGCTGGGTTATAGTACCTTTCCAATGTGTCACCCGCCGTGCTCATCCCTGAGCAGCAATCAGTGACAGTCATGATGGGCCACCATGGAAAGTGCACCCTCATCATAGGTACCTTAGTTCTTGCCCTTTGGGTAATTCCCCAGGTTTCCCTTGTCTTGGCACCTGAAACTGCCAAACCTATTATAAGTAAGACTGTGTGGTACCATCGCCCAGGACAAAAGGCAATTCCAGCCACAGTCTTGATCCAGGATGGATAAGTAGCCTGTGTGCTGCCTGAGGGACGTGAGTTACCCTTACTGGTTCCCCTGTCTGCTCTTTCTTACTGACCAGGGTAATCCAGGATGACAGCATCGCCTCCTGCACTCACACTCACACTCAAATTGCAAACATTTCTCACTGCTGGGTTTCCATGGAGTTCCGGTGGAAACCTACAGCGGCCTGCCCTGGAGCATCGCCCCGCTTCTGGGCAGAACTGGACTTTCCTGACCACATGGGGGCCCCAGGATGCTGACTATGACCCCATTTGCAGGGTAGTCGAGAAACACCTGCAACGGACTCTGTGCCCACATCCCACTTTGGGATATGCCATTCCGGACAGTCGGGGTCAGCTATTAGGGGAACAAGTAGAACTACACCAAGTGGCCCCCTTATGTATAGAACAGGGAATGGGATTGAGAAACCACACTGTGGGATGGATTCCGCCAAAATTTTGTGCAAACATTACTCAAAATAATAACGCCACCTGCTGGTGGAGTGAAAAACCTCTGGTGGGGACTGTCCCCACTGATAGAGTGCCCCCAGGATTTTTGTGGGTATGTGGGAGACATGGATGGCTTTATCTTCCAGCTTTTTGCATGGGAAAATGCACATGGGGATGGCCATACATCTCGGGGAATGTCCTCCCAACCTTTACCGAGAAGCCATGTAACTGGGATGCAGTGCTCTCACGTTGGCATCAGGTGAAATGAACTCCATGGTGGTTTTACCCGGTAGCCATCCTTTTTCCTGGGGGTAGCACCATTAAGGTAGAAATAGAAGTGAATGCCCTAGCGAAGCATACTGCTCCGTCCCTGAATCAAACTAGGCAGGCCTTGACCCTCCTGATGAATGAGGTCAATGAGATAAGAAAGGTAGTTTTGCGAAACCGCGTGGTCTTTGATCTTCTCACTGCAGCTCAAGAAGGCACATGCACAGTCATACATACTGAATGTTGTGCATATATACCTGATCACCAGGAGGATATCTCCTTGGCATTGAGGGAAGTTGATGGCGAGGTACAGGCCATCCAACAGTTAACCAGAGACCGATTACAGCAATGGTGGGAACATCTCTCATCCTCCTGGCATTGGACTCTTTTAGTATTAGGAGCTGCTCGCGGTTGTCTAATAATACTGTGTTGTTCCCTGTATTTTGTTGGGGCATTTGCACCCAAGTGGCCTTCCCATGAGCCCATATGTTGGCCACAAAACCTATTACCTAGGGGGTGGAATGTAAGGGAAATTTATTTGTATAGGCAATACATTTCTTAGGCCAAACTGAAGTAATTGCCAGCATGTCTTCCTCTGGCCTTTCCGGGAGGCATGAGTTAGCACACTTATGTATCCAAGGTGTTATTTCCTATGTCAACCCATGTGATCACACTCTCCCGTAGCACGATGCTGCTAGTGTTCTGAACCATATATAAGTATTCACCATGTTCTCTGCCATGCTCTCACTGTGGCTGCATCCCCCGACAATAAAGAACATGTCTCATCTGCCCACTGCCGCCCACCTCTTCTTTCAACTCCTGAAAGCCTGCTCCAGTGCACTCGCTAGCCACAGAGCCCACTCCCCACAGTGTCTTAACTTGAATTGCCAGGTTGTAGTCCCCACAGCATCTGGTTTAGCAATGTTGCTTTTCAATATCTGTTTCTCGAAATGCATCAGAATGAACAGGAGGCATTCCTAAGTTCCCTCAAAGAAATTTTATTTTAGAATTACCACATAGTGAAGACAATACATTTTCACATTCAGATGTCAGCAAGTGGATGTTCCTCAGCAGAGATTGTTAGAGTAGAACAAGCTCACAGGGGTGCACACTCTTTGAGAGCCCTATTCCCTCTCTGTTGAGACCAGGTTGAGACTTCACTGAGAAGCATGTTTCAGTTTGGTAGCTTAATTAGGCAAAATCCAGATAGGTGAAAATCTCTACTCTTAAAATATGGACAATATTCTGTATTTTCTAAAAGTTAGTTTGCACTCATTCTTTCCAATATCCATAACCTGAAAAGTAATACACCTTGCTGTGAACTGCTGCCTATGCACCTGAGCCTAATCCACCTCTGCTCCTTGCTGCTAAGTTCTTCTCCCCATGCTTATCTTTAGCTGCAATCCTTTGAATCTCAGCCCTTGCCAGTGCAGTCAGCCTAATCATTTCTACTTGGATTAGGCACTACTGAACCATATCTATTCAAGAGACTTCTGGTAATTCTCACCTTGCTTCTCTCAGCATCATTGAGCAAAGCTGTTTCTACAGGTTGGACAAACTTATCCACCTCAAAGCAGAAGGCTTTGGGTAGGATAATCACATTTCTTCCTTTTTCAGGCTTGTCACTTGATCTTTGGTATCCCTCACTTTCATTCCAATTTCAGATTTAAACCCTTCAATGTTACTGTGCTGGTAACTGCTATGTATTTCCTGTCTTTGTTTTTAAACCTCAAATTAGGTATTAAACTATTTTAAAGAAAATTTTGGGCAAAGAAAAAAATTTACTAAGAAGATATTGTGTAATAGTAAAGACTTAGAGGTTAATCTGATGATTTATATGTAAAAATAAATCTCTAAGGTTCAGGCTTTTATTTTCCCTGTTACAATAGTTCTCTAACTAACCTGAATTGTTTCTGGAAAACTAATTTGTAGAGTCAACTCACAGTGTAAAAGTGTACTGATTTCTTTCACATGAGTATTGACACAAACTGAGGGTTTCTACCAAGAGAGGAAGTAGGTCGTGATTATAATTTTTCCACTGAAAATTTGTATGTTTAGGGAAAGAATTTGCCTTTAAATTAGAAGACCTGAGTTCTAGCCTAGGTTTGACAACAACTACTGTGGTACATTACTTAACATTTCTGGACTCAAAATTTCCTGTTTGTTAGATGAGGGGATTTAATGAAATTATTTCAAAAGTCTTTGCTGAATCTAAAATTATACATTCTATTCTACCGAACATTCTTATATCAGATCATTAATGCTTTATGATAATTTTCACTGGGCAATGATTCCTGCTAAGTAACTATTTGCATGCCAGCAGGAGGGCAAGGATTCTGTGAAATCAGAACTAATTTTTTCCCACAATACAAAGGCAATTGCCTTTATAATTAGATAGTTTTTATGTTATTACAAATAAAATCATCAAAAACTCTAATTTTGAACTCTACTACATTCTTGTTATGTGGTAAATAAATTAAATATGAAGTTTTTAAAAGTTTATCCTCAGATTTCTTTCTACTTTTCTTGCATCTTCTCTATGCTTGGCAAGCCTGATAAATATATCTGGTTGGGGAAACAATATACATAGGAGAATATTTGCATATGACTGTGACTCTTGAGGCAAAACTAAAATGATAGGATAGATTTGAAAAACGTATTACCACCATTTAAAAGTATAAAAAGTCTGTATACCTCCTCTCTTCTGTATAGATCTGACAAAAAGCCTCAACTTCAAAAATGTTTATGGATATCTGTGGTCTAGATAATAACTCAAAATAATTAAGCATTATGTGAAGAAAGTGCATTGTCTTTTAATCTGCTTGGGACACAAGACACTTCAGAAATGATTATTTAAAACTCCTGTTTTAGGATATTAAGTTTTCCAAGGAAGCACTAGTAGTTTTAATGCCTAGAAATTAGAACCTGGTTATCACTTCACAACAACTTTGCCAGATATGTGATACCTACTGTTTTCCTAGCACAATGTTTGTTATTATCTTATTAGAGATTGAACTTTCATAATCCTTTTTATAGTTTAAAAGAGGATTGTATCTTTATACTATATATTTTAATATTGTGTTCTGATATACTGTACTTTTCAAGCTCTATTTTTATGTTATATTATATGTAGTACTTATGTCAGATGATACCAACAAAGCAAAACAGCATATCTTATGCTTTATAGACTTCCTGAGCATGCGCTATTGATTATGCAAAAGCGCAAAATAAGGATCTAGCAGCTTTTTTCTCTTTTTTCTTTTTTCTTTTTTCTTTTTTTGCCTATTAAATAGGAAAAGTTTTATTTAAAGATATAGTCAAGGCTTTAGGGAACTGTATCCATTTTAACCTGCTGAATTTATCACATCTTGAAAGATGACGTTTTATAACTGCTGATGAAACCGGGGATTATGTGTTATATTGATAGTGCATAAACCTTACGATCAGTACAAAGAAATGGTTTACTGCAAATGCAAGTTAGGAAACCCTTCTGAAAATTAATATTGCTTTTCTTTACATTTAACCAGCCATCCATATTTGTAACTATGTTAGCAAGGAAAACTCAAGCAATGATAATCTACAAGGTATTTTTTTTTAACCTTAGTACTACACTCAACACAGATAAATGGCTTTATTAAAACACATACGCACACTTTAAATTTATTAATGATTTTACATTTTTGATGTTCTTATTCATACCCTTTTGATTAAATCGAAATATGATTCTCTCAAATGTACTCTAATATGAAGAATATATTTCAAATTCTCCCAACAAAAATAGTTCAGAGAAATATTAACAGTAGGCAAGATATATGAAACTGTAGTTTAACTTGACTATTAATATGATTTCATGAGTCTTAAGGATTGATAAATAATTTTCAGTTGTTATTGCACAGAACACTTCTATAAAACAAATCAATATTATTATCTTCTGCTAAGGAAAACACAACTAACAAAACTATTAAGGCCTTCTTAGTGAATGTCCTAAAAGTTTAATGTGGGATAAACCTCACTTTGTACACAGAAATCGATTCCTTTTAAAATAAGAATATTATAGTGGACTTTATTTGTAGATTCGCTTTTGATTCTTCTTAGAAAGCTTATAATACAATAGTTTCTTAAGATTACTGATACAGAATGCCTAATTTGGCTCTTGCAAGTGTGTAGGGAATATCTTCGAAAATAGCTGTTAAAAGCTGTCAATGAAGTTTACAATTAGCAAATGCTGTGTCAGTTTCCAACAACTACAACTGACATCGGGGGTTTCATCGGGGGCTGAAGTGGTAGATGAATTTGTGTGCTTAACAAATTTTGATGTTTTCAAAATGTGTTAATTTGCATTTATTTATATTTAAAACTTCATCAGCAACAAGTCGATTAAATAGTTATCTTGCATGGAGCCACATTTTGCTATATGTTCATGAGTTTGCAAAAATATTCAGTTGGCTAATTTAAATCTTCTAATTTCAACCATGTACAAAGCACTGTACCAGGTACTGGGAAAAATGAAAAATGGAACAATGGAAAAGAGAGAAAAATGTTAAAAAAATTAGTAAAACATATTTCCTTACCACAGCCTTTAAAGCACATATTTGTTTGAATAAATGTTTATTTCAGTGTTTAAGGAGACACTAACGTAAAAAAAAAATAAAAAAAGTAACTTTCAGAGTAATATTTTTTTTTTCCCCCACACAGGGTCTCTCTCTCTCGACCAGGCTGGAGGGCAGTGGTATCATCATAGCTCACCGCAACCTCAAACTGCTGTTCTCAGTGATTCTGACTCCTCCACCTCCCAAAGTGGTAGGATTATAGGCCTGGGCCACCATGCTCAGCTCAGAGTAATATTCTAACAAATAGAACTTAATGTTATGTAAACACAATTTCTACTTGGTGCTGAGAGTTCAATAATAGAGGAATAAGCTGAGTAAAAATGCTTAATAATAAATGCCTCATAGATGAGTTTTATTTTTTCTGAAATTAATGTGAATAAGAAACAGAAACAATTTAAAATTTTTTACTTTTTGAGACCCGCTGCCACATTTTTTCACCCACCAGAGGAGAAACCAATCCAAATAATTGTCAGCATATAATCAATTTGGTTCAATATACCCATCCCTTTAGGTCACAAAACAATGTTGTTTCTGCTCATGTTCCTATCCAAGCCATTTTATTCTACTTTCAGAAGTAGGTCGTTATTTTCCTTCATCTATTGCAGATCACCTGATTACTTTTCCTTTTCCTTAATATTGGTGGTCATTTTCAACCACCAATATTATTTCACATCTTAACTAATCCTAGATCTGACCTCTTTTGGTGAGTGCTTTCTTTTCCTAAGCCTTATTTGTTTGGCAGTTATTGAATGCAAGTCTGCAAATTAGATCATTATTATATTTTTCACAACTCTTCATTTAGACACATTTTCATGCTATAAACAATAAACCATATTTCCCAGATGATTTTACTTAAGCAGAGGGATGAGAAGAATTATGCAGGCATCTGGGATTCTGCCACACCTGACAAATTTTATTAATGATTAAGATTCTCATCAGTTTATTAAAGAGTGATCACTTATCTGCAGCTATGCGGCAATCACTGGTGAAGCTAACAGGATTTCAACATCTGTAATACATCTTCATTCTTTACACTTAAAAGGAAGAAAATATTTTAAGGGAAAATTATGTCTGCTTTTAAGACTTGAGAAAATAATGTTTGAAAATTATGCATTTCAGAAATCCCCTTTTTAAGGCTGGGCGTGGTGGCTCATACCTGTAATCCCAGCACTGTGAGAGGCCAAAATGAGAAAACTGCTGAAGCCAGGAGTTTGAGACAAGCCTGGGCAACATAGCAAGATCTGATCTCTACAAAAATAAATAAATAAATAAATAAATAAATTGAAAATTAATTGGTCATGATGGTGGGCTCCTGTAGTCCCAGCTACTTGGAGTCTAGGGAGAAAGGACAATTTGAGCCCAGGTATTTGAGACTGCAGTGAACTATGATTGTGCCAATGTACTCCAGCCTGGGCAAAAGAGTGAAACCTTGTCTCTAAATAAGAAAAAAAAATGATGAGAGAAACAAGTCTTGAAGTCACTACCCCACTCAGCTTTCATAAGTTTTATGTCTAAGGGTCCTACCAGCCTCTCACTGTGAGAGGATCAGTGAAAATCCCCTCATGCTCTGCAGACAGAGCAAGACCCTGTCTCTAAAAAAAAAAAAAAGTAAAAAAGAGAGAGAAAGAGAAAGAAATCACCTTTTTGAGTTGGAATTAAGGTTCTAAAGACTTTCTGTTCTATGAATTGCAAGAGCCAGCATTTTTTTTTGCAAGAGCCTACCAGTTTGAAGATTTACAACTTTCCATAACATTGGAAAGGAGTTGGTAAACTCAATCCAGAAAAGAGGATGATAATAGAATGGCAAAATATAGAAAATATTTAGTTGCTTCTTTTTCCCTCCTTTAATATATGGCTAACTAATCTGGCATTAATATTTATTTATTAACAGAAAATATATAGAATAAGTATGTGCACATACAACACAAACTTAAGCCCACCTGAGCCTACTACCATGCATAATTTTATTCTTTTCCTTAGAAAAACCTCTGCTAGTATAAATAATTACACCTTCAAAATAAATAAATAAGTAAACAAATAAAAAAGTATATCAGTTAAAATACAATAAAATTTTCATTAAAATGATCAAATAAAATTGTCTTAGGCAATAAGAACATTTATTTTCCCCATTGCAAGAAGCCCAAAGTTAAGACAATTCCAGAGTAGAAATTTCGTGATGTTAATGTGAACCCAGATATTTCATCATCTCTCTGCTTTATAATACTCAAGATATTAATTATATCTCCTCTCATGATTGCAACATTTCTCTCTCAACTCTGAAAGTCACATTCTTACATACCAACAACCAAAAGAAAAAAGAAGAGAGTGAGAAAGAATTGTTGTTCCCATTTCACCTTTTAGCATAAAGGAAAAACTTCCTTAGTAGTCTGTTAGTAGACTTCCTTTCATTCTTATTGGTAAAAATTGGGTCATGCACTCATTTGGAAATCAATCACTGGCAAAGATGGATGGGCCAACCGTAATTGCTTAGCCCAGCCAAGGCTTATCCCTTAGAGCAGAAGGAGAAGCACATATTTGGTGTGCATGTTGGCACACCAAACCTGAACACATTTGAGAAAAGAATAGCTGTTGGATAAACCACAAACCACTTCTGCCACCAGAGCAAAATAGTTTTAATTAAATTCTCATGGCCAAATTTGTTTGGGGAAGGTAAAAATCCACAGGTGTAGAGTTGATGGAGATGGTGTGAGAGGTGAATGGAATGGGAATTCTCCAAGTACACGTCATTATAATGCTGAAATAATTCTCAGAAAATTATTTTTTTCGGCTTAAATGGCCTTTCAATCAAAGGGTATCCCACACAGGAGAGTGGTTTGCATACACAGGAAAGGAGGAAATTTGAAGCCATCTTTGAGTGCAACTGTCACATCCCTGAGTGCCCCTCAGTAAAGGGAACCTCAGCAAGTTATCCGCACTTAACAACCACTCTGTTTTACTCTGTCTGTCCTTTTCATTTGGCAAAGCTTGAAGGCAGGCTATTTTCCTTAGCCTTTTTTCTTTCCTTAGCATTACACTTAGGTTAAGGAAAATAGACTTAGTCTGGCCCTGACCAACACTTAGAGGTCATCTCCTGTATTACAGCTGCCAATCTTTCACTTTTTTATTGTGGTCATGTATACATAATATAAAGTTTACTATTTAAACCCTTTTTAAGTGTACAGCTCAGTGGCAGTAAGTACATTTACATAGTTGTACAACTATCACCACCTTCCATCTTCATAATTCTTTTCATCTTGAAAAACTGAAACTCTGTATTCATTAAACAATAACTCCCTATCCCCACTCCTCCCAGACCCTGAAAAAACACTGTTCTACATTCTATCTTTATGAATTTGACTAGATATTTCATGTAAGTGTAATCATGCAGTATTTGCTACTTCATGACTGGCTTATTTCACTTAGCATGATGTCTTCAAGATTTGTTGATGTTGTAGCATGTATCAGGATTTCCTTCCATTTTAAGGGCTGAATAATATTTCATTGTATGTATATACAACATTTTGCTTATCCATTCATCCAGTGATAGACACTTAGATTGCTTCTAAATTTTAGCTATTGTAAATAATACTGCCAAGAATCTGGGTATACAAATGCTATGGGCTGAATTGTGTCCCCACAAAATGTGTATATTGAAACTCTAACCCCCAATGTAATTGCATTTGGAGATAGGGCTTTCAGGAGATAATTAAGGTTAAAAGAGGTCAAAAGGATAGAGTCTTAATCTGATAGGATTTGTGGCCTTATAACATGAGAAAGAGATTCTCTCTCTTTGCACCCTACACCTCCCTCTAACCCCTCCCCCCTGCCTCCGAATGCACAGAGGAAAGGCCATGCAAAAACGCAGAAAATGTAACAGTCTGAAAGCCAAGAGAAGAGTCATCACCAGTACCAAATTGGCCCCCACCTTGATCTTGGACTTCCCAGCCTCCAGGACTATGAGAAATAAGTTTCTGTTGTTTAAATCATCCAATCAATGGTATTTTATTATGGCAGCCCAAGTGAACTAATACAACAAATATATGTTCAAGCCCATCCTTTCAATGTTTGAGGAATAGATACCCAGAAATTAAATTGCTAGATCATATGATAATTCTATTTTTAATTCTATGAGTAACCACCATGCTGTGATCCATAGCAGCTGCACCAGTTTGCATTCTCATCAGCAGTTCACAACGGTTCTAATTTCTCCACATCTTCACCAACACTTATTTGCTGGGTTTTTTGTTGTTCTTGTTGTTGTTATTGTTGTTGCTGTTGTTTGCTTAGGTTTTTCTTTTCTTTTTTTTGATAGCCATCCTAGGTTGTGAAGTGGTATATTTTTGTGGTTTTGATTTTCCTAATGATTAATGATGTTAAACACCCTTCATGTGCCACTTTCCATTTTTAATTCACTTTTATTCTTCTTATTCTCTGAATGCCTTAACATATTTTCATTTCTATTTCCTCTATGTTTAATAAAAATTGCACCTTATTTACTTGGAACAATGTTCAATTTTCAGTTCAAATATATCTCCTTTGTAAAATCCTCATGAATACTATTGTCATATTAATACATCTTTTTCTGGACATCTATTGTCTTTTTTATGCCATTATTACTGCAATTTCCACAGTTTGAAATGGGTTATAATTAGATGTATATGGGTGTTTTTCTTCTACTTGACAGAACTTTGTTCTTATTCATCTTGTTTTCCCCAGAATCTATAAATGCCAAATTAATCCATTCACAAAGAACTCTATTTGGAATATTTCATTAATGCTTCTATATATTAATGTGCAATTTGATGAGTTTGATGTATGATTGTATTATGAAATATATATTTTTTATTTTTAGGTACACTAGGTATTAAGGTGACTACCTAGGTACATTAGACATTGATGTCAGCAATGACTAATGGCTTGGGGAAGAGGACATATTATTAAAGTATATCCTTTATGAATACTTGTATGTATATGCCATTGAATAAAAGTTTGGTTATGGTTTTTGTCTCGTGATGTTAGTAATATGGATATCCTTTTATATAAACTAGGTATTCAAAGGTAGAAAGCTTTCCTAAGCTTCATTTCACCTGACTTTCTAATAAACATAAATTCAATCTCTTTTAGTATTTTCTTCTGTCAGACTCAAGTAGGACAGGCAGGGTCAGAAATTCAATTGTAAAACACTTGTAACTTATATGTTCCTATGACAATTTAGACATTGTAAAGAATTATACACTTGTACACTAAACCCTGAGCAAAGGGAGGAATTACAGTAGTGCACTCTTAATAGCCATACTGCTCAGTGGTGTGCCACTGTGGTCTCTTATCCCTCCTAGCAACTTAAGTGGTGAATACTCTCAGTAGCAGATATAAGAGAGGGCAGGTTATCGCTGAAACAAACACATAACATTCTCTTATGCAATGGGCCCCAAAGCATCTTGCAGCTATAGAAGTTTTATGGAGAAGAAACTACATTACTACTTGGAAATCTAAGGCCCTGCTCCAAATATAGTGCCTTGAGTACCTATAAAGTATATAAGAGCAGAGATTAAACTCAAAATTAAGAAATAATATTAGATTCTATACTTTTTCCTCTAGAAATTAAGACAAATCCTCAGTTAAATAATTTCTATTTGGCATGATACTAACAAAGACTGCATAATTAATTTACTGAGATATTATATAAAACAGTCATTGAAAAAATGGTGAAGAATCTGCTTTCTTTAACTTAATTTAGTTAGTAAATGGTAATACAGATGTACAAGAGATCAGTTCCCAGGATGTGTAATGAAAAACCACACCTCGAAATAGCAAATATGACATAGTTTAAATGCAATAACATATATATGGTAAAATACATCAGAATGTATAGACTGTTTATGTGTATTAAAATATATTAGTACTGTCTGAAGACTCATGAAACTAGTTATCATCTACTCCCATATTTCAAAATAATATGCCAGACCCTCTACAATAGACTTACTAAGGAGTTGATTGAAAACGGATGTTGGAACCCTTAGATGACTACCCAGTTTCAGCCTGTAAATGAGATTGGAAAAGTCAGAAGGGTAGGAGATGTAATTCTTTTGAAAAACTGTGATAATTATTTGGCATTAATTTAAAGGACAAGGGTCTGTCTTTTAACGCAAGCAGATTAGAGAGGCAGATGATGACCGCATATGGAAAAGAATATTGTGTTGTTTCACGTCCTTCCAAAGATCATCTGGAAAAAAGAAAGAGTGACAATTCACATACACAGCAATAAAGTGTCAAACCCAGTCCACAACTGGAAAGTCAAATGAGAGTTCCCTGACCCAATGCCTCTTATTCTCCCCCGCCCCATGTTTGATGCTAGAAATGTTGGAGACTATACTTAGCAAGCTAGGAAGAAGGCTATAAGTAGATTTGAAGAGATAAAATAATCTGATCACTCCCTTTCCCATGACTGACTTGTTACAGCCCACTCAAACTGGGAAAGGCACTAAAATTAGAATGAAGGTTTCAGTGTTGATGATTACACTGAGCTGGACATTATCATGGTACAAAAACTGATTTTTGCTTTAAGTACCAAGAGAACTGTTTTATTATTTGGAAGTTATCGGTAAGTTATGCTCCATACTAAGACTATATCCTCAGCCAGGGAAAGAATGTGCCATGTATAGAGAAGCCCTCTTGTATGATGAAGATCTGGGCACTAAAGTGTGCCCATTGCTGCTGAAATGATATTGTTTCTAAGCCCCTTTATTGATTATACTAAAGTAATCAATGTGAATTCATACTTATATTTCCAATTCCACATTCTACTTCATGCAGATATTTTCATGTTCAAAATTTAATGAAAGGGTTTTCTCTTTTCTTCTCCCTTTTGCAATTATGATTGTTTTAAACTGAAAGACAATTGCTCTAGGAACATTAATATCTCAATCTATCTGATTTTTCTTGGAACTTACATGAAATAATTTCAAATAAGGATCCCACAATTACTGAAAATAATAAATGTTCTGAGGAATGATGTTATTTTTAAGCCTATAATATAGCCAACTAACACCATGCACTCAAAGTACTTTATCCAAAAGTCACTTGAAATCATTCTTTGTGTGCTTATTTCATATATAAATAGATATGGTTCCACCTTTTCTTAATTTTGAGTTTTCTTCTTCATTTTTAATTTAATGTTATGTGATGTTATTTATAACAAATAGGAATGCCTGAGTTTCGAAAGTCACAATTATAAGAGCAGGCGTAATACCCTCTCTACCCCATTTCAGTTGTTTACTTTGAGCCACTGAATTTTTAATCCATGGTGTTATTTCAATTGTTTTGTCTCCAAATTGTACTGTTTTCAAATTTCTTCTGCTTTCACTCTCTTCTCTTTGTGTTTTCACTGCTTTAAAGTAAGAGTTTACATTTTCTTCATAGAATATCCATGCTTCCTTTCTTTAAATTTGTTTTAAAGGTCATTCCGGCATTGACTTGAATGCATGCTGTTGTCAACATATCTGATAACAAATTGAGTTTTCTCCCTTATAAATGACTTTTGCCCACTTTGCCTTTACTATTTAATATTATTCTGGGGTAGTTTTAGCAAGTAAATGGCGGAATATTTTAGGAATTAGGTCCACTTTAATATCAGAAAGTTGTCTTAAATTATAATTGTAAATTTTAGTTCGGATCCACTCTTTTTCTTTTTAGGCGATTGTAAGCAATTTGGATCTCCCTTACCTGTCTTCTATTATATTACTTCTGTTAATATTAATTTTTCTCTGGTTCTTTTCACTACTTTTTTATTAAAAATTTCATTCCTGTTCCTTTTCATTTATACTCAGTATTTAAATTTGGAATTAAAACTAGGCATGCCAGGCTTTGGCTTTGCCAGGCTTATTCTAGGACTTTGAGCCCAGGTCTTCCTGACCAAAGAATATTAGATCTGAATCAATATATTGTACTACTTCTCATGAGTAAGACCTTATCTGAAATAATACAAAAGGAGGCAAGTGTAAATCATACGATGCAAGGCATGATGCTCTACAGTAATACAGCAAAGAACTAATAGATATCGTAACGTAATGAATCAGGAACTTTGCTTTTAGGAATTTGGAATGCTTTGAAAAAGAGATGATAAGTGAGCTGCATCTTAAAGAGGAAGCATGCATTTAACAGATGTAATAAAGGAGAAAGGAAATTGTCAGAGGTAGTTAAATTTTAAAGATAAGTTAACTTTAAGATAGGTTGAATGGATTTAAGTAGGTGGTACACAAATAACTATTCCATACTATTTGATAAAATGTTACTTGTTAAATGAGTGGATTGAACTAGACAATACATACTCCTTTCCATTTCCCACAGTCTCTGACCTCAAGGGGCACATCCCTTCTGTGTGGTAGGCTTATGTTTAGCCATGCCTTATAAAGATTTTATGACATCATTAAAATTGTAATTGTGCATCATCTAATTATGTCATTAACACATACAAATTATGTGGTTAGAGCTATTTACATTAAACATGCAATTAGATCAAATTATGCTAATAGGCAAATGCAGGATAATTAACTAAAATTAATTTTAAAAGCAGAAAAACTAACTCAGATAAACTACATTCAGATACCATTACATGTTTAAAGGTAAGCAAGTAAATATTCCTATTTTGTTTGTAGTAGGTTAGGCTCTAATCAATTTGTCTTTCTGCCTCCATCTTCCCTCCCCAGTCTAAACTCCATTTATAATAGAGGTACCTATCCAAAGTACAGATCCAGCATGTTATTTCTCTACTTAAAAATCCACAGTGGCACTCTTTCCTGTGAGAAATAATACATACTTTTACTCATTAAGAGTAAGAGTGTCCTTGGCTTTCATTAAATAAATCTTTCTAGTGAACCATTGAACCTGAGGGTGGTTTGGGGAACTCCTGAACTTGCAGTTGGTGTCTGAAGTTAAAGTAACCTTGTGTGGACTCTTTCTTCTAACTTTGTAGTTGGACCCTGATTCTACGGTTTTGTGAATTTGGACAAAAGCGTAGAGTCATGTAACTATCACAACAAACAAGGTAGAGGACAGTCCTATCATCTAAAAGAAGTTCCTTCAGCTATTTTTGTGTAGTCAAACTTTTTTTCCCACCCCTAAGCCTTAGAATACGGTAATCTTTTTTCCAGCCTATAGTGTTTTTTTTTTCAAAATGTCTTTAAATGGAATAAGATGATATATAGTCTTTTGAGAGGCTTGCTTTATTTATCATAATTCATTTGAAATTCACTCATGTTTTGATTGTAAACCTGAGAAGCATCCACTCTTCACCCACTGTATGGATGTGCTATATATTGTTTATTCACCAATTCAAGGACATTTGGGTTGTTTCCATCTTGGGTTATTATTGAACAAAGCTGCTAAAACTTTTGCATACGGGTTTTGGTGAACATAAGTTTTCATTTTTCTTAGCTAAAGTACTAAAAGTAGAATTTCTATATTATAGAGTACATGTGTATCTAACTATATATGAAATGATATAACTGTTCTTCACACTGGTTGTACCAGTTTTCTTCCTACCTGCAGTGCATGAGAATTCCAGTTGCTTTTTACTCCTCATCAGCAATGAGTACTGTCATTTTTAAAAATTCGATTATATTGTATTTTTTGTCAAAATGACTAAAATTATTAGTTTATTAAGTTGTTTTATTCACCATATATTCTGGATAAATGTCATTTCTCAAATTGTGATTTGCAAACATGTTCCTTCAGTGTCTGGCTTATCTTTCAATTTTAATTTAGTTGAAGTCCAACTTATCAACTTTTTAAAAAATATATCATACTTCAGGGATTATGTCTAAGAATTTTTGCCAAACATTTTCTCCTATGTTTTCTTATAACAGCTTCATAGTTTGTATTTTATTTTTAAGTCTATGATCCATTTTGAAATAGATTTTACAGAAGATGCAAGGTATAGATTGAGATATACATATAGATGCCCAATTTTCCAGCATCTTTTTTGAGATTATCTTTTCTCCAATTAAACTCCTATGCATCCTCATCAAAAATCAATTGATCATATTGCATCAGTCCATATCTGGATATTCTATTCCATTGCATCTATATATGTGTTTACCCTTTGCCAAAACCAAATTTTTAAAAATTATGTTAGCTTCCTGTTTTTGAAATCAGGTGGTATGAGTATTCTATAATTGTTCTATTTACTTTGCTTTTTCAAATAAATTTTAAAATAACCTTGTCAATATCTACATAAAATTCTTCTGGGATTTTTATTGGGATAGTGTTAAATTAGGATGAGATTGGGGATATTTGACATCTCAATAAGTCTTTAAATATAAGAGCACAATATATTTCTTCATTTATCCAGGTCCTTTTTGATTTAGTAGTGTTGTGTCATTTTCACCAGGCACATCTGGTATGTATGTAAATACATATTTAGATTTATATCTAAGTATTTTATTTTACTGGTGCTATATTAAATTATTCTAATTATTTAATTTAAATTTCAAAGAGTTCTTTGCTAGTTGATAGAAATTCAATTGATTTTTATATATTATATTAGTTTGCTAGGGCTGCCATATCAAATTAACACAAACTGATAAAACAACAGAAATGTATTGTCTCAGTTCTGGTGAGAAGTCTACAATCCAGTTATCAACAGGATTGGTTTTTTCTAAGGATTATAAGGGATGAATCTATTCCAGGACTTTCTCCTTGATTTACAGATGACCGTGTTCTTCCTGTGTCTTTTCACATTGTCTTTTTTCCATGCTGCATGGCTGTGTCTATGTTCAAATATCCCCTTCTAATAAGGACAACAATCATGTTGGATGAGTGGACCAACTTACTCTGGTATGACCTCATCTTAACTAATTATATCTACCACAATCCTACTTCCAAGTAAGGTCAAAACTTAAGGTACTGGGGACTGGGACATTAACATATAATATTTGAAGAAGAACACAATTGAACCCTTAATAGTTTTCTTTTTGTTCCCCCCCAAACAAATTCATATTCTTCTCACAGGCAAATCATACACCATCTCTCATCTCTACATCTCTAGAAGTCTTAAGCAGCATCGACACTAAGTACAAAATTTTGTCCAAATGTTTTCTATACCAGGTGAAGGTGAGCCTTCAGATATGATTCATCCTGGCACAAAATCCTTTTGTCTGTGAAACTGTGAAACTGACAAGTCGTCTGCTTCTAAAATGCAATGGTGGGACAGACATAGAATAGACATTCCCATTCCAAAAGGAAGAAAGAAGAAGGAAAAGGTATCATGGATACCAAACAAGTCTGAAAACTCGCAAGAAAAATTCCATTAGATTTCAAGGCTTGAGCAATTATCTTCTTGCCTTGATATTCTATCCTTCTAGTCCATTTAGGAGGCTACCCCCCTCCCTCATCAATGGGCAGTGGCTCTCCCC
>RJWJ010029073.1:0-20924 GCA_004363605.1 Indri indri | reverse complement strand
GAGAGCCCTGCACACAGGAGCCTGGCCACCTGCCCTCAGGGAGTGGTTCCTGGAGGAAAGAGAGCCCTGCACACAGGAGGCCGGGGCGTGTGAAACTCTCCCTCAGGTCGCAGTGACAGTGGCTACTGCAGCTACTGTGGCACCCGCCCCCACACCTCCACAGGGTGGGTCGCCTGGGGGTCTCAGGTGACCCTTGGGCCTCCATTTCCCATCAGGGAACAGAACTCCTGTGTCTGTCTCTGCAGGAGAGGTCTGCAGAGATCGTGTTTCTAGAATGCAGTAGGTGAGCCCATCTCTCAGTTTTTTGATAATATTTCTCATTTTCCTCACTATGAAAGTAATAAATGTTCATTTTAGAAAATATAAGAAAGCAAAGAAAATAAAAGTCACCCATAATCTTATTCAGAGACAATTGTTGGTTCTTGGCTTTTTGGGTTTTTTTCTTAGTATCCAATAATTTACACATATGTCCTGCCTCCCTTCTTCTCTTCCTTCCTGACAGGGTCTCACTCTGTCACCAGGGCTAGAGTGCAGTGGCGTCATCGTAGTTCACTGCAACCTCAGACTCCTGGGCTCAAGTGATCTTCCGGCCTCAGCCTCCCAAAGTGCTGGGATTACAGGCGTGAGCCACCACACCCAGCCCGTGTGTTCATTTTCAAAATGTGAAAAGTATAGAAATTACAGAAAACAATAATAGCTCCCATTTATTGATGGCTTACACTATAATCTTACTACCCAAAGGAAACAGTGCAAACATTTTGGTGTATCTTCTTCCAGTCAGCCATCTTTGTGTGTTGGGCTTTTCTTTTTTTTTTTCAAATGTAGTTTACTCATGAGTTTATGCTACAATTATTTAGTGAGCATTCCCAGTGTGCCTGGGACTGAGCTGTGAGCTGTATGTACATAGAGTGTCTCATCTAATCCTCCCAATAACCTTATGAGGAGGCAATGCTTTTATCCTCCGTATACAATATAGATAGAGAAACTAAGTGACTGTCACTTACCTGAAGTCACCTAGATCTGCCACACAGCAGGAGGTGAGCAGCGGCCAGGAGGCAAGCGAAGCTTCTTTGGTATTTACAGCCGCTCCCCATGGCTTGTGTCACTGCCTGAGCCCCGCCTCTCCCCCACCCACTACCCTGGTCCACGCAGAAAAATTGTCTTCCATACTGGTCCCTGGTGCCCAAAAGGCTGGGGACTGCTGACCTAAATGGTATGTGGTGGGGTCAGGATTCATATCCAGGAAGTCTGGCTCCAAAGCTGGGTCATGAAATTCTCTCATTCATTTTCTCTCTCTTGTTTTCATAGACAGGACAATGTTGTGCATACTCGCTGGGCATCTTTCCTTTTTTATTTTATTATTTTTATTTGTTATTATTTTAAGGCAACATTTTCTAAATCTAATTACAAATGTCCATTGTAGGAAAATTGAAAAATACACAAAAGTTCGAAAAAGAAAATAAAATCCTTGCATAACCCTGCCAGCCCGATAGTCAGCACATAACTTTTTTTACATTTATTTTTCCATTTACGTATACTCACGTTCTCGGTTTCTGGTGTTTACTTCTAGGAATTTTGACAGCTGAGCACCTTTTTTAACTGCTGTCTTGTGTGCCGTCCAGGGCATCTGCTGTGGCTTGGGGGCTCTCCCCGTGGGTATGCAAACCACCCGCTCCGAGTGTGTGAGAGGCTGCAGGGGGCTGGGGGCAGGTGGGGTTCATGGTGAGGGTTCCCCCAGATGATTCACGGGTAGGAGGGAGATGACCGTGCTCCTTATTGACTCAGATCTTACTTTTTGGAGGGAGGGGCTAAGGCAGGGGAAACCTCTCTGTGGCCTGGTGTCCTGGGCGCCGGGTCCCCAGCCCCCTGCTGCGAGGCCCGCCAGAACCTATGTGTGTCATACCCAGCACCTGCTCTGGGAGATATGTGCTGACTCCCCAGCTCCCAGGCACAAACTATTTTTGGCTGCAGTGGCTGCTCACTACAGTCATGAAAACAAACCCTTCTGCCTGGGACACTGCATTGGGGGCTGGGGCTGCCGGGGACCCTGGGCTTGGGCCCCCTCACCATGCATTGCCTGTGGAGCTGGGTGACGGCTAAGGCACCCAGGGGCACGGAGGCCCCACCGCCCGTGATGCTGAGAGAAGCCCAAGGCCTGAGCCAGCCCGGGCCGGAGGGTTGTGAGGTAGGCCTGGGCCCAGGCGGCCTTTCCACGACCCCCCAGAGTGCTGCATGTGGCTGGACTCCAAGTCCTTGCTTTGCTAACTGGCTGTAGAGCACGTGTGGGGAAATCCATATGTTGGGGTAGAGATGCCTCCATTTCCTGATTCCATTCCCGTCTTTCTTGTGATAAAGTGGCTGGGGACAGTCAGACCCTCCCTGAAATGGATCCTCCCCACCCTGCTGGGGAATGGCGTTTGGTCCTTTCGTACTTGTGGTTTGAACAGGACACACGCTGGTTTTGAGCTTGCAGCTTTGACAGGGAGCTCAGAACCCCGAGATGTGTGGGCCGCCCCAGCCCTGCCTCCCCGTGCTTGTAGCCAGCAAGGCCAGGGAGGCCAGTCCGTGTAGAGATGCTAACTTTGGAGTGACACGGGGCCAGGGTCCATCCAGGCCCTGTTACTTGCTGTGTCTTAAGGTGAGTAACGTCGTCTCTCTGAGCCTCAGCTCCTTAGTCACCAAGCAGTTGTGCCCAGGCCACTTACCGAGCAGTGGTGGTACCAGTGCTTGTTACTTTTATGATGAGACTGGTCGTGAAAAGAGGAAGTATGGCGAGAAGCTGAGTAAGAATCAGTACACCACAGTCCCAAGTGGGTCTTAGGCCCTGTCTGAGAACCTGGGTGTTTGGGTGTAGCTGGTGATGTGGGTGTTCTTCCTCCTTTCAAAATGAAGAAAAGTGTGCACTGTCCCCAAAGTGGGGGTGAGCAGGGGCAGACAAGAACCCGGACTTGAGTTCTGTGTGCCGCCATCTTCTAATCCAAGACGTTAGGAATTTGCCAGGCTCCAGGTGAGGCCACGAGCCCAGAACCCCAATCCTGGGTGCGTAGGGCTCTGGGCGCAGGAGGCGAGCACGTGGTTTGGCGTCCCTCGGGCAGAGGGAGGCTATTCTCAGTGCAGACCTTGGGGAATCCTCCCCTTGGCTTCTTTCTTGGACCAGCTCAGAAAACCTAGAAGGAATGAAACCTTTACATCAGGGTGGGGAATGTCTACCGTGGAGATTGGTGAGCTCTTCCAGGGGCGCGTATATCCTGGTGTTGGTTACTGGCAGGGGTGTTTGGACACCTGGTCCTGGCACTATTGCTTTGGGTGACCCAGGAAGGTCCCATCCTCTCTCTGGGCCTTGGTTTCCTCATCTCTAAAATGAATGTTGGACTAGATTGTCCCTAAAGTCCCTCTGAAATCTGCCTTTGACCTTGGCAAAGAAATGGTTTCTTCCCGACCTCTGGAGTGTCTGCTGGGCCCTTTCGTGCCCTCAGAACCTGCTGGCCATGGCAATGTACCCCCCAGCTTGGGTCCTGGCCATTTGCTCAGGTGCTCTGTTGAGCTCCTGTAGCTTTGAGGCCCCTTGCTGCAATGTGGCAGTAGTTGTTTTCTGGGTTTCTGGAAAACTACAGAGAGGGGCTATCTCCCGCCAGCATCTCCTGAGAGATCTCTGTCTCCTGGCTGCACACCCGCGGGGGGGGTGGGGGACTGAAACAATGCAGCCCTTGTCCTCAGGCAGAGGAGCCTGGTGCTCAGGTCTCCAGCTCTGGGCTCGCTTCCTGCAGCCTGGCTCATCCCCCACCTGGACACACAGGCAGACTGCCCACGTGCTGGACACTGGGACATGTCCCTTTGACTGGGGGCGGAGGGTCTATGATTTGGCTCCTGGCCCTCCTGGGGACCCACCAGGCACCAAGACTGGTGCACAGAGGCCTGGTTGACACCCTGGGCACGCTCTGGTGCAGCGGCCGCACTGACTAGATTCCGAGCTGTCACCCTGTGCCCGCGGAGGAGGCAGAAGCCGGAGGAGGAGACTCGTCTGGCATTTCTCTTCTTCGTGGTGCACCCGAGCAGGGGAGAACTGAAAGGGGGAGATGCTGGGGACCAGCAGGCAGGGAAGATGCTGGAGACCTGGCCAAACCCGAGGGCCCTGTTTATGTCTGTCTGTGCCTTGGCCCCTGGGAGGGTGAGGGTCCCACATGAGGAGATATAACTCAAACCAGATCTGGCTCCCTGCACCCCCTGCATAGGATTGCCAGCAGCCCAGCTTGCCGGGGACTGTCCCAGTTTAGGTCTGTTGTCACAGCTCTACCCTTCCCTAAAGAAGAAGTGTCCCTGTTGGGATGGCACTTTGTGTGCTCACCCTCCTCTGTAGCCCCCTCACCCAGCTGCTGCCCCGGGGAATGGGGGAAAGGCCCTTCCGCACGGCTCTGTTTTGTGTGGGGAGGGGCTTGCCCATTTGCTGGTTCCCCAGAAGCCAAGAGTCACCCAAGGGTAAATGCAGGTCTTTGGCTGCCGGCAAACCCTCCGTTCTCCCTTCTCCCTCCCTCCCTTGTCCCTGACCGCAGTCTTCCTTTTGAATGTTCTTTTAAAAATTTTAATATATTCCTTTTTTTCTTTTTCGAGATAGGGTCTTGCTCCTTTGCCTGGGCTAGAGTATAGTGGCATGATCATACCTCTGCAACCTCAAATTCCTGGCCCCAAGCCATGCTGGCTCGGCCTCCTAGCTAGAGGCACACACCATCACACCCAACTAATTTTTTAAATTTTTTGTGGAGATGAGGTCTTGCTCTTGCTCAGGCTGGTCTTGAACTCCTGGCCTCAAGTGATCTTCCCATCTCAGTCTTCCAAAGTGCTAGGATTACAGGTGTGAACCACTGCGCCTGGCCTATTTTAGCTTATTCCATTTCTGACTCAAGTTTTAGTGTGGGTTATGGATAATAGTGTTTATTTAATTTTTTTTTTTTTTTAATTTCACAGTCAGCAAACATCCTGGGTGTAGGGAAACCTACCCTGTAGACGCCTACCCATCTCCTCTCTCCATTTTGGGAGTAGCATGTGTTTCGGGAAGCACAAGTTGCTGAAGCAGGGGTACATGTGTGTTCCTTTAGTGCAGGACATGTCTGGCCATTTTCAGACAGCAGCCAGGAGCGGCGATTTTAGAAATGTGTGCTGATGACGCAGAGAAAAATGACAAAATGCAGGCTGCTACGTGGCAGATGTGGGCCTGCCTGAAAGCCCCTCCTCAGTGTTGCTGCTGCCTGTGTGCTGGGGTTGGACGGGAGAGGACGCGGCAGCAGAGGAGGTGAGAAAGCAGAAGCAGTGAGGCCCAGGGCCAGCAGGAGCTAGAGGCCTACTTAGCTGGTGTGTGTTTGTTGAGTGGCTGAATGACCCACCAGACTGGGGGTTGCTGAACTATGACCCCACTACCAGAGCTCACCCTGACTGGATTGGGGGGATAGAGCAAGGTAGGGTCAGGAAAGTTAGATGTGACCTCTGATGCCAGTAGCTGCAAATAAACTCTGCCCTGGGAAACAGCGTTCACTTCATAGAGCAAGGCAGTGGGCACCAGAGCAGGCAGGGCTGGCTGGCTGGCAGTGGGTAGAGACAGCCATGCCGCAGCCTCACCCATCGTGCTGTGTGGCCTTGAGCACATTCCCACCCTCTCTGAGCCTTATTACCCATCTCAGGATGTTATGGGGCTTGCATGTAACCTCTGTAGCTCATCCAGCAGGGTGCCTGGTGCCTAGGTCGTGCATAGTAGGTGCTCATCACTCACTCTTTCTCGATCCTCTCCCGTCTCCTCCTTCCCTTTAACCTGTACCCCTCCTTCTCCACCCCTGCACCTTGACGAGCCAGTGCCCAGGCCAGAGGCAGCCTGTCCCTGAAGGTTTCCAGCCCAGCTCCCCACTGTGAGCTCCCACCTACCTTGTGGGGAGGGAGGCAGGTACTGGTGCACAGGAGGGGACATCTCCTGGGACATCTGTGGGCCTGGGCTAGGCCGGGGTCACGCTGAAGGAACGTGGCCTCCTGAGAGGACAGGGAGAGGAGAAGCCCCAGAGCACAGCCCCACCGTGGCCACATCTGCCTCCTGAACCAGGCGTCCTCAGTCCCTTTCTGCCCTGGGCTACTTTGGCCAGACTTTAGGTGCCAAGCCTGTCTGCCCTCGAGGTCCCCACCCCATGAAATTCTGATTCTGCTGGTCTGAGGTGGGACCTGGGCATCTTGATTCTTTTTTAAAATCCCCCGGGTAATTCCAGGGCACAGCCAGGGTTGAGAGCTACTGATCTGATCTAGCCAAAGCCACTCACTTTATAAATGAGAAAACCGAAACTCAGAGAAGGGCAGGGCCTTGTCCAAGGTCAAGGGGGTTGCAAGGACCAAGTCTGGCTCTTTCCTTCACTGTGCTGGCCACCTGGGAAGTGGTGTCTAGAAGCTGGGGTTTGCCCTCAAGGAAGCAGCTGACTTCTCCCAAGAGGAGGGGGCTTTGCTGTCCTTGTTTCCCAGGGTGTGACTGAAGAGGCTGGGCCCAGAACTGGTCCCCACGCAAGACCCTTATCCCCAAACTTTCTGCTGCTCTTGTGGAAACCCCTGGAGGCTGCCTGGCCCAGGCCCTTGCTGCTTCAGCCCCTCCTTTGCCTCCCAGAATATCTGACTATTATTATCCCAGTCTCACTCCTCCCTCTCCCGCAGCCCAGCGGTGGGGGACAGGCGGGAGGAACATCTGTCAGGTGCTCCCGTGCCAACGTGAGGCACGCGGCTCCCATCCTGGGCTGCCGTAGAAACCCTCCCCACTTGCTTCTCCCACCTCCCGCCACCTCTGAGGGGTGTGCATGGGCCTACATCACCACCCACAGGGCTCTAGAAGTCCCTTTGGCCTCTCCCAAGTAACCAGTTCCCAGAGAAGTATTGTCTGTGGCTAAGCATCCTGGCCCTTTTATTACTCCACAGCCGGGGAGGCTGAGGGACACACATCTTCCTGCACACACCAGGAGTCCACGTTCTGCAGGTGACTGAGGCAGCAGCCTTCCTTTACTGTCACATATGCTCTGGGACCAAAACACTGAACAGAAACACAGAGCGTGAGTTTGCTTCTTGGTCTTCCTTCAACTTAGCATTCACCCCAAATTCTGGCTTGAACTGCACCATGTTTGTGTATGTGGTCCACACACAGGCGGCGACACCCCTGGCATTCCTCCGTCCACCTGACTGGCCCCCAGTGAGCGTGGTGGCTCAGTGTCCGCCAGCACCGGTTTCTAAGTATAGCCCCCGGCAGCCCCGTGGCTGCTGGTAAGTCCCAGGACGCCATCTGATACCCAGCTGGCCCGAGCTGCCAGCTTACCCAGCGTGGCCTGTGACGGCAGCTGCCGAGGGGAGGGGGCAGCCACGTGTGACCAAACCCTTCCCTACCTTGCACTGTAGAGAATGGAGACCAGCGGCCTCCTGCTAATGACATGGCTGAATTGTCACAGACTGGCGTGACCTCAGTGCTCAACCGGTTGTGCTCTCTAATCATTATCAGAAAGAATGACTTAGTGTCATCTACTGGAAAACACATTAATATGTCGTGGTTTGAGGGAAAGGCAGAGGCAGGGAGCCAGCGTGCTCTGGCACTGCCCCGCTCACCTGCTCCCTGGCTAACCCCGAGGCTTGTCGGAGCCAGAGCTGGCCATCTCCCAGGATGGTCTGGGTATCTATGTTTTCCCTTGGTTTCTGGTTCTGTATTTTCTTCTGTAGGGAGCAAGCAGCTGGGGTGAGCGACGGACTCCCAGCCTTCGTCTCTTCTCCAGAACCTCAGGGGATGGCAGAGAGAGGGACTCTTCGCTTGTGGCTTTGGGACAACTTAGCATCTTCTGTGTGGCACCAGGCAGGTGGGATGCCCTCCTGGGGCGCTGGAGCCTCCCAGGCCTGAGAAGGTTTCAGAGTGGCTTTACCTTCAAGTTCACCTTTAGCAGGTGGCAAAAATGATTCCCTAATTTGTTGTAAGTGAATTCCTCTGGTTCGAAATAATGGGCTGTGGCTGTCCCTGTGGGTGGGTGAGCCACAGCCATGTGTGAGGTCTGGGGGTCTCAATTTGCTCTGGGGCATTGTTGAGTCGTGATAGTAGGAGATAGCAGGGCCACTGCTGGGGGCCTGCACAGCCATGAGGCCTGCTGGACAGACTTGTCCAGCTGGAAGCCCAGTTGAGAGCATACCTGCCTCTGGCACTTCCCCTTTTGACTTAATTCACTTTGGGTCCCAAAGTCGGTTGTAGGAGTCTGAGCCAGGCTCTCTGTTTCCAGGCCTCGCTGAGAAGGCCTGGCCACCTGGAGTACTTGCTGCTAGGCCACCAGCCCTCCCCGTGTGCCTGCAGAAATAAAGCTTTGGAAGTTACTGATCAGATCCACCTTCAGTAGGCATCTGATTCTTCCTATAAGGTCTCCATGCTTGGGCCTGGGGGCTCTATGCTACCCATGGACGTGATTTGTTTTGTTTGCACAGACTCGAATTTGTTGCCACCATGTAAACACCAGTCATTTAAAAATAAAAATTCAAGTTTCTTTCAAACCAGAAGGTCTGGCGCCCCTCCATAGCCTACCCCACAACCCCAGTCCCCCAACACTGAGCGAGGGCAGAGGGTGGGTTTCTGACTAGCATCGCCATTGCTGCTGTTGGGTTTCTTGTCCAGTAAAAAGACAAGCAAAGTGTTTCTAGCTCCCTCATAAGATAGATCGAGGGGGCCTGTCCCTGCTGGTCTTGCCTCTTTCCAAGGCTTGGGCCTAAGGCTTTTGTGTTCGAGACCCTTGTACCAGGTAGCCTGCCTGCTGACTGACTGGTGGATGGCCACACTGATGGCAGCTTCTAAGTAGACCAAAATGGTCCCTGCCCCAGTTCGGTAATCCAGCCCAGCACGGAGGCGGGATTAGACAGTGGGAGGGGCAGTTGCTCAGAAATGATGATCGTAATCTTTGGTGCTGGATGGTGTGCTAAGCACTCTAATTTCATTGATGTGGAAATGCATAGTTCACAGCCCAGAAAGCAAGGGCTGGAAGGTTAATAAGTAGCTTGTCTGGGGAGAGGCAGGGGCAACTCTAGTTTAAGGGACCCTAGATCGACTCCCTCGTCCCAGCACCCCTGCCTGCACCCCAGCTTGGTCTTGCCAACCCCTTAGTGCTGGTTTGAGTTGGAGCATGAAGGGGAGGCAAGGGAGGGAAAGGAAAGATGCCTCCCTCCTTTCTTAGAGTGGGGTAGATGGACCCATAAAGCCTTGGAAGCGAGGGGTGCTTTCCAGCTAATCTGAAGCTATAGTGGAATACCTTTTCTCTTTTTTTCATTTTTTAAGGGAATGGATTTGAACATATTCTTTCTCTTTTTAAGGGGGTTACTTTACTGGCTTAAAGAACAAAGAACATTCTCTTTTAAAGTATAGATTTTTCAGAAAGTAGGTAGAAATTAATTTACTTTGAAAAAATAATCTCCCCCAAAAGGTAGCTGCTGTGTCCAAGGCTTTGCCACATGGAACAATTGAAAGAGCTTCGATTTGGCACATCTAGGCTTCAATTCTGGCCCAGCCATCTACTAGGTCTTGTTGCATGAGGTCTCTGAACCTCGGAAAAATGGGCTTAAGGCTTCTACTTGCTGAATTGTCTAGAGTGGAGATAATGTATAGCCCTGGGCATGTTATACCGGCAAATATTAACAGTTTGTAATAATAGTGTAGGCATTACATTTAAGAGACTGAAACTTGGTATAGGGGACGAGAAGAAGAAAGAAAACGATCCCTATCTGCATTATAGTTGGGCTGGGAGTTGGGTTTCTGAGGCCTGGCTCCCTTCTGGCCACCATCAAACAGATCTCACATCTTCAGGAAAACCGCTGAGTCATCACAGCCTGGGGGGGGGGTGTGGAATGTAGGGAAACTGCTGAGTCATTACAGCCTTGGGAAAATGTGCCAGATTGTGTGTGTGGAGGGTGGGGAGTGACAAGCTGAAGAGCCCCAGCCAGAGAAAAGGTGGAGGCTTGCTTTGTGCAGTTGTGTTAGGGTGAAGGTCGCTTTTGTTCTTGCCCTGACAATATTGCCAAGTTGCTTTTCTTAGTAAAATGAGAGAAAAGATGTCAGAACTGGTTTTCGATGAAGGTACATTGATTGAATAAAACCTTCTGCGTGGGACCGTATATCTAACCAGCCTCTCCTGTGCTGTTCTTATCAGTGGTTTCCTGTGATGCTTTAGTTTATCATCTGGAAGGATTCCTGACAACCGAGGGTCTGGCCAACCGGTGATGAGCTTCTTGGTACTGTTACGTGCCTGTTTTTATTTTGGTATGAATCCTTCTAAACAGCGAGGAGATTCTCGTCCATGGTCCTGGAGGTTGAAGAATATACTGACATGGTAGCAAGAGAGGGCATGGGCTGGCCCCATGCCTCAGGACGCACAGCCAGCGTCTTCACCAGGCTCAGGTTTGACACTCGAATCAGAGATTTACAGCGTGTGATTGTTAGGTACAACTCGCTAAAAATCACTGAAAATCTGCTTAGATTCTCAAGAACTGTGAGCTTTGTAGGACTCGCAAAGGTGCGGGGTGTCTGGCCTTCCCTGTTATAGAAAATCTGGGAAATACAGAAAGGGGTAAAGAAGGGGGGAAAAAAGCCTGATTAGGTCCCATAGCTCTTTGAATTCTCTCTCTTCTCGCCCATATTATATTGCATTGTAATTACTTGTTTTCACGTTGTCACCTCCCACTGGGCTGCAAGCCGTGGAAGTCCAGGGACATGTCGCCTTGGTCTTTTTTTCTGTTCCTTGGTGTCACACGTGGCTCAAAGGAATCAGAGCTGAAGGGGTTTCTTCCTCCTTGATGAGAGGGAAGGGCACAAGCCTTGAAGCCAGTTAGGCCTTGATTCACATGCTTGCTCTTTGTATTAGTTTCTATCGTGCCACAAATTGAGCAGTTTAAAACACCACCCATTTATGAGCTCACAGCTCTGTAGGAGCGGAGGAACGCAGGTGGACTCTCTCGCATCCCTACTCAGGATCTCACAAGGCTGTGGCCAGGTGTGGGCCAGGGCAGCCTCTTACCTGGACGCTTTGGGGAAGAATCCACTTGCAAGTTCATTCAGGTTTTTGGCAGAATCCAGTTCCTTGTGGCCGCAGGTCTGAGGTCGCTACTCCCTGTCGGCTGGGGGCCGCTCTCTCTCCTAGAGGCTACCTGGACTCCTTCTCATGTGGCCCCCTCCTTCTTCAAAGTCTGCAGAGTCCTTGGCATGCTGCCAGCCTCCGAAGACTTCTTTGCTACTAGCCAGAGAAAACCCTTTGCTTTCAAAGGGCTCGTGATTCGATCAAGGCTACTTGGACAATTTCCCTTTTGCCATATACAGCAGTCACCCCTTATCCTCAAGGGATGCGTTCCAAGACCCACAATCAACACCTGAAACCACAAATAATACCAAACCCTATATATGATGTTTTTTCCTATACATACTTCTGATAAAGTTTATAAATTAGGCACAGTAAGAGATTAACAATAACTAATAATAAAATAACAATTATGGTATGCTGTAGTAAGAGGTGAATGTGGTCTCTCTTTCTCTCAAAATATCGTACATACTGTGCTCACCTTTCTTCTTGTGATGACACGAGATGATAAATGCCTAGGTGATGAGATACCGCGACAGTCGATCTGATAACCAGCATGGCTAAGTGACTAACAGACGGGGAGTGGAGACAGCGTGGATACGCTGGACAAAGGGGTGATTCATGTCCTGGGTGGGACAGTGTGAGATTTCATCACAATACTCAAAACAGCATGTAATTTAAAACTTACGAATTGTTTATTTCTGGAGTATTTCTGGAATTTTCCACTTAATATTTTTGGACCACAGTTGACCACAGGTAACTGAGGTTGCAGAAGGCAAAACCATAGATGGGGCGTGGGGACTACTGTACTGTAACATAATCAGGAGTGACACAAGGGGACTTGGATCAGAGGCCACCTTAAAATTCTGCCTGCCAACTTCTTGCCCTGAGGGCCCAGTGACCTTTTATGGGTGACACAAGCTGTCTGCACCTCTTCCCTCAGCTGTCAAGGGCCCAGCGGGAGGTTTTGACAGAGTTAAATAATAATAATAAGTACTTATTAAATATTAAATAAGCGATAAATAATAATAAGTATCTCTGCAGCGCTTGGCAAGGGTTTTTTCATCCTTCCCTTGTCGAGCCAATTTTATTTGAAATCTCTCTTGTCTGGTTCTAATACAACAAAATTGTTAAGGGCCATCTTTGTCTGAAGTACCCGTCACTCTAAAGAATTGTCATGGTTCATAATTTTTCTTTGCAGAATAGTAAAAAGAAGCAAGAGGGACAACATGCTGTCATCAAAACCTTTCAGGCTTTCTCTTCTTCCCCACCCAGAGTCCCTTCAGCTGCCGTCTCTGGGAGCACTGAGGGTGGGGGGAGGGCTCTCTGCCTGTGTCTTCAAGCACGTGGTGGCTCTGGTGGCAGCAGCTGGCCCCTGCCACTCAGCGGGAGGCCGGCCTGAGGGGGAAGGGGGCGCCTGGTCTGCTGAGTGCTCACCGCCTCTCCCCTGCCCCTCTGCGCCCTCAGGAGATCCCCTGCGAGCTCACGCTGGATGCCCTGCTGGAGATGAACGAAGCCAAGGTGAAGGAGACGCTGGGGCGCTGCGGGGCCAGCGCGGAGGAGTGCGGCCGCCTGCAGTACGCCCTCACCTGCCTGCGGAAGGTGCCGGGCCTGGGTAGGTGGGGCCTCCCTCTCCTGCAGCCCAGCCTGACCTGGTTCCCTGGGGGCCGGGCCTCTCCCCGCAGCGGGTGTGTGTGGCCCAGGGTTTCTAGGGCAGCTTGCACAGGCCAGGGTGGACGTTCAGAAAGCACGGGATGGGCCTGCCCAAGAGGAGCCCACAGTCCTCAGGGCTCCGGATCCGGGTCGGTCTGGCCAGTCTGAACCCGCGGAGGCTTTAGGGATTGCTGGAAATCTCAGGCCTGTCTGCTGGGCTGGCCCTGTGCGATTTTCCCTCTGTGGAGGGCTCTGTGTACCCTCCACCAGCTTCCTGCCTTCTGGCCCCCAGCCCTTGCCACACCTTCTGTCGCACTGGCCACTGGGCTCTGTGCTCCAGAGGCACACGCTGATGTGGGTCAGCGTGAGCCATGCATGCTTAGAGACACCGTATGGTTTTTCAGCTGGGAGTGTGTGCCTGGCTGTCCCAGGCAAAGTGTATATCCCTGGTGGTGTGACGAGGTCCCTGGAATTAACTTGCAGGCGGTCTAAATCTTGCCTTGGAAATAGCGTCAAGTGCCTGACTTAATGCTCCTGCTACTACACAGATAAGGCATTAAAATGAGCCTAATGAGTGGAATTAGGCCCATTTTTTAATTATCTGAGCCTCCTAGCTCCAGCCGCCTGAGGCTTAAAAGGAGGGCACTGAGGTTTATATTCTACTTGACTATTTTCTTCCCAGAGAGGATTGGGCTTAATTTCTTCCCTGGCCCCATTGTATCACGTCCTCTCAGCATGGAGCAGTGTAGAGCGTTTCGCTTAGTTCAGAAAATCTTGACACACCAGGCCTCCCAGGAGGTGCTAAAGATAACTGTGACAGAGGCGTGGCCAGCATTCTCATGCCGCATTTCACAGAGGAGGAGACTCAGCCCAGAGAGGGGACTGGGCTTGGTCAAGGGACATACAGCAGCTGGGATCTGAGCCTGAAGCTGTGATGGAGGTGGAGTCGTTCCCACGCTGCCACCCAAGCTGGGATCTTTGGGGTAACTCGTCAGCCCTCCCTCCCTCCCATCTGATGCCTGGATTTTAAAGAATTGTGAAGGGACCAGCTATCGAGTGGTAGTGACCTATCTGTGTCCTGAAGGCTGTTCTCTGCCTGTCCCAGATGCCAAGATACGGAGATCATTAATTTATTAAGTACCTACTGTGTGCCAGGCATGTGTCATACACACTGTGGCCACACATTATTAAGAGGTAGTGCTAAGCTCATTTTGTGGTCAAGACACTTGACCGTTGGAGGTGTTGGGTGAGTCATCTGGGATCCCACACCTGCCGCAGGGCAGAGCTGGGCTTTGAACCCATAGGGTGCTTTTTCCACTATGCCCAGGAGGAGGCCCCATGGGAAGGGACCTTTTCCAGATTTCTTCTCTCCCATTCAGTCTCAGCTTGGGGTGTCCCTGCATCCCTAAAAGAGTCCTGGCCACATCGCAGTCCAAGGCACAGGCCTTTCGTCTGCCCAGCAGTGGTTGCACTTCATGTGTCCCTGCTGAGGACTAGGTGGGCAGCAGTGATCCCCGTCTGTTGGATCATGTAGTTGGAGCATCTTTGTTGCACCCAGCAGGGCCGGGTGAGGGCATTCTGCTCACAGTAAAGATGGGTCCTGGGCCCAGCACTCTGCTCAGCTACTTAAACCTGTGGCACCTTGGCTGCTTCCTTCATCTCACTGTGCCTCAGTTTCCTCATCTGCAAAATAATAACACCACCTCTCTCATAGGGTTGCTGTGAAGACGAAATGAGTTAAGGTAAGGTGCTTAGACCAGAACCTGGCACATATTAGATGCTCTTTTCAATATTGGGCCTGTGGGGTGATAGAAAATGTTGATGTCACTTCCCTGTGGTCTCTGGTCTTAAGGAAGGTGAGTGAAGGAGGGTTCCCTGTGCCACTGAATGGGGGCTGATCATTCCTGCCAATTCCCAGTCTTTGATCGTAGCAGACATCACTAGTCAGTCCACGAATGCTTCTGCTGAGCCACTCCAGAGTCATTGGCAAGCACCCCCTGCCAGTCGACTGGGGTCAGCACCCACATCAAGACCCATTTGCCATCCCAGTGCTGGCCCAAAGTGGCAGTGATTAAATAGGCAATTTGAAGACTTTGGGGGTTGTTTCCTTGGGTGGCAGACTCGCTCATAGATTCGTGAAATTCATTCTTTCATCCACTCAATAAGAAAGATGTTTAGTGCCTCCACTAAGCCAGTATATAAGCTACAGTGTAAGTCGTGGCTGCAGTTCCAAAGGAGCAAGTGGTATAGGAGCACGGAGACTGAGCACCTTGTCCTGCCCCGTTGATTCATGGATAGAAAGTCACCATGCAGTGACAGGGAAGGGCACTGGAAAAGGGGGTGGACGTACAGAGAAACCTTACGAATTGCGAAGACTGAAGCCTCCCCACCACCCCTTGTAAATGACCCCACCACCTCTGAGGACAGAGAGCTTGTTACTCCCAGTGCTGTTCCACTGTGGGTTATTCACAGTCGATGGCACTGCGGGAGGGGGCATGGCGCTGCAGTCGGGGTTTTCAATTCCCATCCCACCGCTTTCTCAGTGCCCATGGCCTCTCTGAGTCTCAGCCACCTCCCCTGCACACCGGGAGAAGAACCAGCATGGGGGGAGCGGGGAGGGAGGTGGGGTATGTGCGGCACATGGGAAAGGATTCCAGAGTGGAGGCTTGTTGGAGGCTCGTTTTGTCTTGAGTCAAAATCTACCTTCCTGCGCTGTCCACTCGGTGATAAACAGGAGAGGAGGGGGTGTCTTCTCCTTCCCTGTGACAGCCTCTTGGGTCTCTGCGGATGGAGTCCCTTCTCCCTGCCCTCAACCCTTCTGTATCTCCCCATCTCCTATAGGGTCAAACCCGAACTCCCTGGTGAGACATTCCAGGCCCTTTCTGAGCTGCCCCAGCTGGGGTGACCCCTTCGACTTCATCTCTTGCCTCCCCCTGGCTTGTCCTGACTCTGAAGGCCCACAGTCCGCTTTGTCATTACCAGCACGTGTCGTGTGCTCTCCTGCTGTGCATGTGCCGTCCCCTCTGCCTGGTATACCTTCTGCACCTGCTTCCTGATCCGGTCAGCCCAGGAGCCACCTCCTTGGGGAAGCCTTCCCTGACCAACCCCCACTCCTCCACAGAGTCCCCATGTGTCTCTGTCCTGGCACACAGCATGCTCTTGTGTGTCTGTCACTCCCATCGGACTCTTCAAGTACATGGCATGTGTCTTTTCTATGCCTTTCACCAAGCATCCAGCCTATGCTTGAGTGAACACGCAGCCTGTGCAATTGAGTTTGAGCCCCACGGGTCTCAAGGTCTTGGGGGCCTGGGGCCAGGGTCATGGTGGGGGCAGCTGAAAGTCACTTGGGGGCTCTTCTCAGAAAGAAGTGGCTATTGATCCCTTTCTATCTGATCTTTTTTCACAAGCCCCAGGACAATTTGCTATCGGAAGGTCAGGGCAGCCCCTTGTCCTGACATTTGAATTTTCTTAAAGTGGCGTTTTCCCTCCCTTTACACACTCAGCTTACCCTTCCTTAAGGACCAGTCACCATTTGCTCTCTGAGTCACCCACTTCTGGGGTGAGTTTCCCACCTTGTCCCCCAAGACCTGCCGGGAAGAGCCCCATGCGGGCCATTCCTCTCTGGGCCTTGTTTCCTCCTCTGTAGAACAGAGATGCAGAGTGAGTGTCCGTTCTCTGCAATGCTTGAGATCAGAAGGTTTTGGGTTTTCTCCGGTTTGGAAGTATTTGCCTTTATTAGCATCTGTAATCCAAAAACCCAGTGCTCCAGTGAGCATTCCCTTTGAGCATCACGTTGGTGCTGAAATAGTAATAATTTCTGATTTTGGAGCATTTGGATTTCGGATTAGGGATACGCACCCTGTAGTAATATCTGCCCCGGTGACCTCACAGTCAGCTATAAATAACGTGGAAGATAGTATGTGTGCATGAGAGGCCTTTCTGAGCCGGGTACAGTCTGGTAGTCGAAGCCTTCCATTAAAGGTGCCTCCTCGGCCAGGGTGTTTAACCTCTCTGGCCCCTTGTCACCTCACCTGGAAGCGCCTTCTCGGCCCAACCACCTGTGACTCGACTTCTCGGCCCACAGGAGGGGAGCACAAAGAGGACTCGGGCTGGAGTATGTCAGATGCTCGGCGGGAAAGTGGCTCGGGGCCTTCCACGGACACCCTGTCATCGGCCAGCCTGCCCTGGCCCCCGGGGAGCTCCCCGCTGGGCAGAGCGGGCAACAGCGCCCAGGGCGCGCGCTCCGTCTCCGTGTCAGCTCTGCCCGCCTCGGACTTCGCAGCCCCCGGCCTCAGTGAGGGCCTCTCGGACACCTGTGTCCCCCTGCACGCCAGCGGCCGGCTGCCCCCCCGCGCCCTGCACAGCTTCCTCACCCCGCCCACCACGCCGCAGCTGCGCCGGCACGCCAAGCTGAGGCCGCCGCGGACGCCCCCGCCACCCAGCCGCAAGGTCTTCCAGCTGCTGCCCAGCTTCCCCACGCTCACCCGGAGCAAGTCCCACGAGTCCCAGCTGGGGAACCGCATCGACGACGTCTCCCCGATGAGGTGAGTGCCCTGCCGGGCAGCTCCCGAGAGGTTTGGTGGCCATTAGAAAGGTATATAAAAAGGACACACAAAATCAACCAGTATAGAAGTGTGTGAAGTAAAAAGCGAAAGGCGCCCTCATCTCTCAGTCCAGTCCCCAGACTCCCTCAGCAGTTTGGGTCGCATCCGCCTAGGTTTTGTTCTGTACATACACACACGAAACGATGCCACGTATCGGTCAGGGTAGGCTGGGTTATGCCGCAGTAACATACGACCCCCAAATCTCTGGGTCTTAAAACGACAAAGATCCGTTTCTCACTCGTGCTGCCTGCCCATCATGGGCCAGCCTCCTGCCAGGCCCCAGGCTGACACGACAGCCACCGTCCTCAGTGTGGCTGGTGGCAGAGAGAAAAGTGGATTCTGGGTGTCGTGCCCTGGAAGCTGAGTACTCTTTCTTAGACGTTACACTCGTAATTCATGGCCCTGCCCAAACAAGGGGTTGAGCAATGCAGTTCTCTCATGTGCCCAGAAGGGGAGAACTGGAATGTTTGGCTGAAACCACTAGTGACTGTCAGACACCATGCACTCCGTCCTGTGACCTGTCTTTTCGACTTACCTTGATATTTCTGAGAGTGTCAGTGAGTACATCTTGAAATACCTTACTCTTTTATTTATTTTTTGACTTAAAAGTTTTTCTCTCTGTGTATTTCGAATAAGTTGGTACAGTCACATGGTCCAAAATGCAACAGTTTTGTGCCTCATATCTTTCTGTCTCTGCAGGGGTACACACTAAAAAGTCTACCCCTCACCATTTCTACTCAGTCACCTGGTTCTCCTTTCAGAAGCCACCAAGTTACCAGTTTTGTATTATATCTGTAATTATTCAAACAACCTCCCTTTTAACTTGTCCATATCATTCCATCGTATAGTTCAACTTGTGCCCTCTTGATGGGCACCTAGATCATTGTCCTTTTTTGCTATTGTAAAGATTGTCCTTGTCAGTACACCCATGTGGGCAGAGTAGAAGACAAGGGGGTGTTTTCTTTGGGTGCCTCTTACTTTCTTGTATCCCTGTGGGTTGGGACACAGGCTTCTCTGTCCTTTACGTGGACATACTTTTATGGGGGGTTCCTTGGGCCCTGCCTGGTCTGTCTTGGGCCTCCGAGTCACCTTTGGTGGGATGGGCCTGTTCTCCCTGTCCCAGTGCAGGCTGTCTCGGGGCCTTCATGGCATGGACTCTGGACAGCTCTGATGGCTTTGAGTGTGCCACCCAAGGAGGAGAAATCCAGGTGTGACCCACCGTGGTCACTGATCAGGCTGTCCTGCCAGGGCCTGGGTCCCACCCAGAAGGGGCTGCGGAACAGTGGTAGCTACCACGTGTACCTGGGGCAGTCAGAGAAGGCCTCACTGAGGGCTCAACCCAGTGCCTGTTCCTCATTTTCTCCTAAAAAGAGCATTAGGAGGGCTCTGGTCCCCTTCCCATGCTCCAGGCAGAGAACAGAGCCCGAGCAGATGACACCACTAGCCTCAGACCCTGGGATTCTGAGTCCAGTCCCTGCACAGCCACCAGAACCAGCACTGACATGGACGCTCAGGCCACCTCTCTGCCCTGTGTGAGCCCGGAGGACAGACCGAGTGTCCTGGCTCCCCCCAGCGCCCTGCACCTCTAGGGGCTGTGGCAGCCCCAGGGGAGGCATTGCTCAGGGTGGTCCCCACCTGACCCTTCTTGCAGGGGCCACCTCTCTGCTCAGCAGGCTGTCCTCCCTGCCCTCCTGCCCAGCCACACCCTCTCCAGTGCACTGACCCCTTCTCCTGCCTGGACCATGGCAGAGCTCTCCCACTCGTGAGCCTCGGTTTCCTCAGCTGCAAAGTGGGGTGAGCTCTAATTGCCCTGCTTGGTGGCTGGCGAGGCTCGGATAAGCTAGTGTCCCAGGGAACGCCCTCCAGCCCCTCCCAATGAGGGAACATCCCCATGGGATGGCAGGGGTTCTCACAGTCACTTGGCCAGCCTGGCCCCAAGCCAGGCCTCAGAGTCCCACGTTCCATCCCCTTGCCTGTCCCTCCCAAGAGTAACGTTCTAGGAACATGCCAAGCCAGCATGGTGACATAATCCCCTCTCTCCTTTTTGTCTCCTCCAGGTTTGGTAAGAGTGATTCATTTCTGTCCCCTCTGCCACCCGAACGGCCTGTTTGTGTTGCTGTCCCCATCGGGGGTGGATTTCTTTGACCCTCTGTTTCCATAGTCCAGAAGCAGAGGTGCTGGTAACCGCCTCAGGAAATAGCCCTAAGACAGGTGGCCTTAAAGTGACGGGCTGGCTTCAGCCCAGCCGGCAGCTGCTCTCCGAGAAGCTGGGACCTCGAGAGTATCATGGTCCATGAGCAGCCCTGTCCCTACCGTGCCAGCCCGCAGTGACCTGCAGTGACCTCTCTGGCAGGGACACTTGCCTGCTGGGCTGCCATGTAAAGCAGTGCTTCTGGGAGGGAGATGCCACCTGTCTGGTTTAGGTGGACTTCAGCCATCCTGGAGCCCCACCTGACATCTCAGGACCCTTCTTTCCAGGAGGGGGCACTCCTGGAGGCTGGGGTGCAGCTCAGCCCTGAGCCAGGCCCGGATGGATGCGAGGGTGCAGATGCCCCTCAGGACCCCCTGGACCCCTCTTCCACCCTCCAGCTCAGGCTGGGAACAGGTTCCTGCATGTTGCCGGGCTGTGGGCTTCTCTCCCATGAGTCGAGGCAGAGGGAGCAGCCGTGCCTCTGGAGCCTGCTTTTGATGAGTGGAAATGCAGAGACATCTGGTTTTTGACTGAGCAAAATAGCCGCATATTTTCATACTACTCTGAGCTGACAGAGAGTAATGCAGCTGTGGGTGGGGTCGTGGGGACGAGGAGGGGTGCAGTAGGCAGTGACTGCGCTGAAGTGGCTGCAGGCACCCCAGGGAGGCACGGGGTGAGGAAGGAGAGCAGCTGCACTTTCTTCTCCAGGACACAGGCGGAAGCTCCCAGGGCCCTTAGCAGAGCCTTGGAGGAAAATCCAGCACCTCCATCCCTAGGACAGCCCATCCCTCCAGTTGCCATAGTAACGCAGGGACCGAGCAGCGACGCTGTGAGGCCTCCAGGGCCACTATTTCCATCCAGATCTGGGAGAGGTGACGCCTGGCACCCGTGCCACCTCGCTGCCCCGGGCCCTGCCTGTGGCAGACATCACACATCGCAGCTCGCTTTCAGAGCTGGGTGGCTGAAGTCTCATTTTCTCAGTCTGTTTTTCTCAGGCTGGCAGCTAACCCCTTAGAGCCACGTGTGTTTTGAGGCTTTGACTGCCGACTGGGCTGGGATGGGCCCCGGGAGGAACTGGGGATAAGAAGTCAGCCCCGTGCACATGTGCCAGAGCTTCGGGTGAGACCGCTGTGGGTCTCTGATCAAGGAGGGGACAGAGGGCCTTTGTGTGCTGCTCACACTCCCCGTGGTGCAGGAGGAGGCGTAAGTACCTCCAGCACGCCTTTCCCCTTCAGGTGGGGTGTGTGGTCCTTGGCCTTAAGTGAACCAGCACTTAATGAGCACCAGCTGTGTGCCGGGCCAGCCCTCAGGGTTAAGGGGACAGTGGCCACCCTCAGGGGACTCTCTGCTGTGGAGGACACAACATGCCCACAGGTCACTCCA
>RJWJ010029072.1:0-20919 GCA_004363605.1 Indri indri | reverse complement strand
GCCTTTCTGTATGCCCTTTTGAGTATTCCAAGGATAAAAATCAAGCTCCTGAGCAGACTGATTATTGAGGCGCCTTTAACACCTACTTTAGAGTTAGGGCATTTAAAACTATGGACGAAGTGAAATAAAATTTCCAAAGAGTGTTCATGGGTCCTTCCCATCAAGGCCCATGGCCTGCAGTAGCTACTTGAACACTCTATGATACGTAGAGACACTAGTAACTCAACCTAAAAATCAGTGCTTGTGCTGTGCGGCAGTCCACTAGTGCATCCATCTTCACTGTTGAGGAATCTTGCCAATCTTTGTCAATAGAAAGGTTTCTTTTGCAGTCTATTGTTGAGTAGCTTAAGGAGAAATAAGTATATTTTAAAAAGCAATGCTAATCTTCTGGTATTCTCCAAGATGCTTTACAATTATGGGGACCTTAATGTTTTGTTATTTTATGAAAAAATAATTCATGTTTCAATAAAAAATGTACTAGATCAGAGGTCTCTAAGCTACTATTGTACATTCCTATTAGTAAAATGATGCTGAGAAAAATCCCCCAATACATGAGTATTTATTTATTTATAAATTATATGCATGTACTACAATTATTAACTAGTATCTAAAGGCAGAATATACACTTGGGATTACACCCAACTGTAATGACGATATGTGTAAACCTATATTTGAAACAGTCTTCTTAAAATGTCAATTTTGTTGACTAACCACTTATCATAGCTTTTTCCATTTTTTTTCTCATGAATATTGGCTGATATGGAGCTCACTTAAAAAGTAATAGTGACAGCTTTGCCAATTTCTACTTGTTTGCTTGGTTTTGTGCTATGAATATAACCTTTAATCTGTGGTTTTCCTGCCAGAATTTTTTAAAGTCACCTGTATTTTTAAATGAAGAATAGTCTTTAGCTGAAGTGGGTGTTATTAAGACTTCCTTAAGCAGACACACATAAACTGCAGGCTGAATATTTGTACAGCATATGTATCGTACGACGGTGTCACATATGAACTGAGTAAGAGAGCCTGGTTCCATTCACATGCTAAATATTGGAAAAAATTAATTTATACTTTTAGATGAAAAAGAGGTAAATTGTAATCTTTCTTTTAATATTCCATCTTACCCACTGGATGAGCCCACTGGCTTAAATGACTCATATTTGAAAACAGAAAGAAAAAAGAAAACACACACACACACACACACACACACACACAAAGGAAAGGAATGTGGTATTATTCTCTTTTTAAATTTTTTTTTATTTCAGCATATTACAGGGGTACAAATGTTTAAGTTATGTATGTTGCCGTTTCCCCACTGGAGTCAGAGCTTCGAGCATGTCCATCCCCTAGACAGTGCTCACTGCACTCATTAGGTGTGTATATCCCCATCCCCTCCTCCTCCCTCCCACCTGCCTGACACCCGATGAATGTTATTCCTATATGTGCACTGAAGTGTTGATCACTTAATACCAATTTGCTGGTGAGTACCTGTGATGCTTGTTTTTCCATTCTTGGGATACTTCACTTAGTAGAATGGGTTCCAGCTCTATCCAGGATAATACAAGATATTATTAATTCTTAAATACATCATGCTCCAAGTAAAAATCAAATTGAAAATCAAGAAAAGATGACAACACAGGCAAGGATAAAATGACTAATGATTAATTTCTGCTAATCTTTATCTAAAGAGACAAGATAGTTTATTTCATAGAAGAGAAGGAACCAGAGTAATACATGGTAGGGAGAGGTAATTCCAGGGGTCTATAAGTAGCATGCAATAGATTGATGTGGCCGGCAGGGCAAGTACATAAAAATGAATTTAAAAAAAGGAATAAGACTGCTTAGCGAAGAAATGTTGGTAAAAATCAGAGTTGGAAACTCAGTGGCAGTCAAACTGGGGTAGGAGGGATCTATTTTAATTGTAGATGGGCATACATGTTTTGTTGTCATGAAAAGGTTTTAATAAAAGTGAAGGAAGTTATTATCCTCCTCAGATACTGCCTTTCATATTTATACCACTAGTAAGATCAAGTCATTTTCTGTTGGCACATTTAGTTACCGTGACTCAGTGACATCACTTTCTCACTTCTTATCCTGTATCCATCTCAAGAAACAGGTCCTTCTGCTCTGCAGCTCAGAGCCCTTTCATGCCGTCCTGCTGCTCTCTTCCCACCCCCACGCAGAGTCTGTTCATTCTCTGTTTACCTCTGCCTTCTCAGGCGTCTTCAAACCCTCCTCACGGCTTTCACCTTTACGCCTTCACAAATGCATAGTTCTCTGCTCTTTCAGAAAATGTTCTCTTGCCCCAGCTGCCCTCTCTAGCTACTGCTGTAATTTTTTTCTCTTTTACTGTCAAACTTTTCAAATAAGCAACCTATATTTGCTGCCTCCATGTTCTCTGACATACCCTGGAGTCAGGCTTCTGTTCTTATCACTTTTCAAAAAAGAACTCTTTTTGTCCCATTGTTCTCATCTAATTATTAATATTCATACGGCCTATTTACGTGCATGTTTATGTGTCTCATAGCACATCTCACCCTCCCTCTCTTTCCTCTTCTGTCTCTTGTCTGGTCTTTTCTAACTCCTGCCCTAGTCAACACTCCCTCCTTTCTGTCCGGGAATTTTTTTTTTTTTTTGAGATAGAGTCTTGCTCTGTTGCCCTGGGTAGAGTGCAGTGGCATCATCATAAGCTCACTGCAACCTCAAACTCCTGGGCTCAAGCAACCTCCTATCTCAACCTCCTGGGTAGCTGGGACTACAGGCATGCACAGCACCACTGTACCTGGCTAAATTTTCTATTTTTAGTAGACATGGGGTCTCACTCTTGGTTCAGGCTGGTCTCGAACTCCTGACCTAAAGCAGTCCTCCCACCTCAGCCTCCCAGAGTGCTAGGATTACAGGCGTGAGGCACTGTGCCCAGCCCGTCCAGGATCTTTACTACACCATTATGACACCTCTCTGTTTACAGTATTAATGCTCCCTACTTTAAGACACAAAACTTTTAATTCCTCATCCTTAAAGTTTCTCGTATTTCCCCCATACTCACTCATCAAGTCATTATTTGCTGCAGTAGAACAGACCGAATAAATATTTTCTGAATGAATGAACGGACAGATATTCCATGCCCTGGTCAAGAAGTATCCTTATTGTTCTACTAAACCCATAGTTATCTTCTATCTTTATTATGTTGATAAACGATAGCCATTGGTTTCAGTAGGTAACGAGTCACTGTATATATAAATGTGCCAAGCTACTTAAATTCATGTTAACAGGACTGGAAGCCTTTAACTGCAATATATGATTGCTAGTGATAGACTGAAGGTTTCATCGAGCAGCTCTTCATGGTTACATTCTTGTGAAGACTGTGAGGGCAACTACTCTTTAGGTATGTTTTCCTGCTCTAAATTTTTCTATTACTAAAACACAGAAAACATGAAAAATGTTCATAAACATATGCACTAGCCAAGTGCTACAGAAAATAGTATGTACCACTTCAAAGTTATGCAACATAGGCATTTGGGGATGATCTTGACTCCCTTCTATTGATACTATATCCACCTATGATAAATTCAGCTGTTCTTGTTCTTGAGTTGCTTGAAGCCTGGTATGTGTTGAAGACTTTCAATTAACTAGATAATATATTTAAGCTTTTCTCTAAGAATGACATTCACTATTTTTTCTTTGCAACTGCTTGCCAATCGATACCAGCAGAGATGAACTCGAAGTCATGAATAAGGTGATTATGTGGCTTTTGTGCTTGCCTGACTATGCTGTTTCCCTCCAGGGAAAACTTGACATGCCTGAGGTTTCTACTTTCCTTGCCACATCATATCCCTGGGTTTTGATTTGGCTGATTTACTGCTGAATGAAAATCATATAGACCTCTTCGCTTCCTCCCAACAGCCTATTCTTGTGGTAAGTCACTTGAGCAGAATGTGAAATCTGTTGACAAGCTTTCCTTTCTGGTTAGAGGCCCTAGTCAGCCAGTTTAGGGGCCAGTGTCAGTGATTTAATATAAAGAATTACTCCACTGAACAACAAAGTAAATGGATGTAATACATAACATAGAATTATAAAGAGAATTACATAATGTTCTATGTCTATTATTTACATTATTCTTCAATTTTCAAATCCCTGCTTGTACCAGGAAGTATTCTATAATTATAATTCCAACTTCTTCTAATGTCTCTTGACTCTGAACCGTTACAGAAATTAAACATTTTTCACAGAATCCTATAGTACATGTGTTATTGTTTTCTGTTTGCTGTCAACATGACTCTTTGAGGGTAGGTATGATATTTTTAAGTTTAGATTTCTACCATGTTGCATTTTGTAAAATATGTAATAGTAAAATAGCATTCATGTGTCTATTGACCAATTAATGTTGGCTGGTGGGTAGGGGGTAGAGAATGTGAAAAAGAGGGATCAAAATAGTGACAGAATGTATTAGTCAGGACTTTCCTCGAGTCACAGGTCCAATCCAAACTTGTTTTCTTTTTCCATCCAACAGATATTTATCGAGTACCTACTATGAGCAGATACTGCCTTAGAAGCTTAGGATACATTATTGCACAAAACAGAGCAAGATTGTTCTTCCTAGAGAGCTGGCACTGAAGCAAAGAGACAGATATTACACAGTAAACATAGCAAATGAGTTAATTAGACAGTATAATGGAAGGTCTGGGGGAAGAAAGGAAAAAAAGAACAGGGTTAATTGTACTGGAAAGTTGGTAGAGGAAGATTTTAGGTCAGGGGAGTCCTGATCGTGAAGGAGCAAGTTTGGTACATACCTGAAATAGGAGAGAGAGCGAGTCATGCTGATATGGGTATGTTCTAGGTGCAGATGGCATCAGTGCAAAGGCCCTGGGGTGTAATCATGCCTGACACGTTAAGTTCAAGGCCAGTGTGACTGAAGCAGAGTGAGCAAGGGGGAGAGTAGTAGAAGAAGAGATCAGAGAGCTAATAAGGTGTGTGTATGGGGGGGCTGTTATTTGGGGGAAGGTTATCATGTGGGAATTTTTAGGTAACTGGAAAAAAATAAAGTTTTAGTCGAGTGAAGTGGAAACCTAATGCTAATGCAAGGTTTGAGAAGAGGAATATGATTTGGTTTTTATTTTGAAAGATTCACTCTGGTTTATTGGTTTATGTGATTTATCTCACAGAAGGAAGAATAATTAAGGGACAATTGTAATACAGGTGAGAGATGGAAGTGGCTTGAACCGCAGTGGCACCAGTGTGACATGATTTAGATTCTAAACATGTAGTTTAGATCCTAGATCTATTTGTAAAACAGAGTAAAGAGAATTTTCTGATGGATTAGACTTTGGATGTGCTGCTGACTGAATTGTGTCCCCCTAAAATTCATATGTTGAACCCTAACCCCCAGTGTGATGGTTTTACTATTTGGACATAGGGCCTGCAGAAGGTAATTAGGGTTAGATGAGGTCACGAAGGTGAGGCCCTCGTGGTGCGATTGGTGCCCTCATGAGAAGAGACACGAGAGAGCTTGTTCTCTATTTCCCTCCCTGCCATGTGAGGACACAATGTGAAGGTGGCCATTTGGAAGCCAAGAAGAGGGCTCTCGCCAGGACCCAGCCATGCTGGCACCCTCTTCTTAGACTTCCAGCCTCCAAAACTAAGAGAAAACAAATTTCTGTTCTTTAAGCCTCAGTCTATGGTATCTTGTTATGGCAGCCTGAGCCAACTAATACAGGGTAAGAGAAAAAGGAGAAGACAAGGATAACTTCAAGGGTTTGGGCTTGAACCACTGGAAGGTTGAAGTTGCCATTCAGCTAAGGCGGAAAAGATTGTAGGTAGAGTAAACGTGGGGGGAAGTCAGTAGTTAAGTTTTGGATTTGTTAAATTTGAAATTTCTATCAGACATCCAACGAGATACTGAGTAAACGACTCAATTTAGATGCGAGATTGGAATTGGAGCATAATTACGGCTTTTTAAACCATAGTGGCTAACAGCGATCTACTTTCCAACTGCAAAGTAGTTACATGGCATTATGACAGTTCAGTGTCCAGATTAATTTGAGTGAAATCCTCAAGATTGTGATGATAAGAGCAGTCAGCTTGTGGGAGGTCTTCCATCAGCATCTCCTTAAATTCTGAATATCTGTTAAATAGCAAAATCTGCTTCCTATACTGAGCTCCAGTTCTCAATTTCAGTTTTTCTCCAAATCAATGGGTATCAAAAAATGAAGCATGATAAGAGGATATTTTCCTGAAAATGAGAGTTCTGGGCCCTTTGAGACTAATTTGGATGAAAAACAGCATTCCATTTATCAATGTTCTTGAACAATGGTCAGAAGTTTGCACTCATAATTGTAAGATAGTATCTTACATCTACAGATATCTGATTCTCCTGTATATAACAAATGCATGTTTTTTGGAGACAATGCGTTAAATGCTACTTTATTACAATTGAATCGGTTTGACAAAAGTAAAGCATTGGTGTTATTCAGTTATGGGAGTAAAACTTAGTGATACATTTTTCCAACGGTAATTGTTCTAAAATGTACTTGTTCACTTTTCCCACTCAAAGATGATGCTGGTACTAAAATTAGCATGTTTATGCTGATTTTAAAGTACCTTTACCCTCACAGAGTAACACAAACCAACAAACACTAGTATAAAGTTTGTTTTGCCAACAATATTTTGATTATATCTCTACAGCACAGGAAGTTTGAAATCAAATGATTTTCTAAATAATTAGAAGCTGTAGAAAATGTTCCTAAATAACACACAATAAAGCAACAAACATTGATTGTCCTGGATAGTAAAATAAAAAATAGGAAACTACCACTGCTTGTTCATAAGACTAACATCAGGGATCAAATGCTGAATTTAGTAACATGCAAAGGTTATTTGCCTTGAAACCAACCCAACATTTTATGAGGAGCTCCCTGAAAATTTTCTCATAGGCATGCTCAGTCCAAGAACTGTGAAATTTCTTTGCATTTTAGTTTTTCCCTCTGGAAAATAATAATAAGAAAAACACTTGCCCAGAAAAGTAGTAGTGAAGAACAGAGATTGTGTTAAAGAAACTGGTAAAAAGTATTTCTCTAAAATACCATGCATCTCCAAGGTAAGAGTTATTTTATTAATTATAATATTTTATCTTCAAATATTAGTTATAATATTCAACAGAAACACATTGAGTTCCTATGTCAGCAAATCCTTATAAATGTCCTGTCAATAGTTCTATTAAATGTATATAACACTTGTCTCTGTAAAACTTGATACACGCATAGACATCTAAGTCATTACTTTCAGCCATGTAAGAGCTCTTTTAGGATTAACACATTCGCCTTCACCTACCTGATTTTGAGAGCATGTATTTTAAGAGGAAGAGGCAGAAGAGTTTCAAAATTTATAACCTTACTGAGCTAACTTGGGTGCTGATATGAAAAGCTTTGGCTGTAATTATTCCAACAATAGTGTCAGGTTACCAACTCCCTCACCACATGGGGTCAAAAGCTTCCCCTGGAATGGCAAAGGTTTCTCCATGAACACTAGGCAATATGGCTCATAAAAAATTCATCATATTGCCCTTCTCTTCCCGTGGTAAGACGGATGTAAAATCAGGAATTTTCCCAGTAGATGCTTCTGATAGCATTTAGAAAATGAACTTGGAAATACACACACACACACACACACACACACACACACACACACACACAGGCTGACAGAGTGCGTTGAGCTTGATGAGAAAGTTGTAGGTAAAGCATGTCACACATCACAGATCAAAGGTGCCACACATTCAATGGCAGCCTCTTTCAGTGCAAAAGACCACCATAGGCATGTGCTGGGAACTTGCGCTGCTGACAGAGTTAAGGGAAATGCAGGCGGAATGTCGAACGTAGAGAATAGGTCTATAATTATTCACAAAACTTCAGGAAATAAACATTCACTTTCAAGAAATTGTTTTCAGCTGCTTTAAAGCCAAGTGACAGCTAAATTACAGTTCAGGGAAGGAAAAGTTTCCATTTTCTAATTTGATGCATTTTGTTGCATCGTTCTACATTATCCAGAGTCAGGGCTGCCACATCCTGTCATGCTTCAAACCCCAGGCTGAAAGCTCCAGGCAGCTGAAAGAGCTGTCTGTCCAGCCACACAGTGCACTAAGTGTGCCATGAGGAAAGCATCTGGGGACTTGGGGCAATTTTTCTGGTTAACATTCCTAGGATTTCCACATGCGCTTTTGGCTGTACATGCTGTGGCTGCTCCTTCAGCATCTTCTTTGCGCCAGACAGTGATATGTTTATGGAAACTCTGCTGGCCCTGCCTAGAAACTGCCCCCAACTCATTCTCCTATGGCTTTGCTGGGAAAGGAGGACAGGAAGGTAGGCAGGAGAAATGGTGGGAGTCAAAACAGCAAGGCTTAGGTACTCACATGTTGACCAGTAACTGTCAGGAAAATAAACAAGGGGCTGATATCTGACAGTATAAGAAGGAAGAAAGGAAATTACGTTTTTATTAAAAGAGATAACAGAAATTCTATCAGTTGGGCGGTTTCCTATTGCTTGCTGGGTCTAGTAATGAGGATTCCCAGTTCTGTAACGATAAACTGTCAGAGACGGCCTATGGATGCACGATGAGAGTCTCACTGAAGCTCCATCTACTGCAAATCTTATGAAACATTTATTTAAGATAATCTAACTAGTTATGAAAATTTTAAAAAATTTTATATATTTTGCTTAATCTAGGGTCTGGAGCCAGATTTTTCTACATTAAGTCCTAGAGCATGATGAATTAGAAATGTTTAATCAAAAGGAAAAATATTTAATGCAATAATTTTATATACAAAAGAATGAAGCTAAAAGTTCTGGCTGAGATTAACGTTTATTATAAGAAATGCAAAGTAACATTCTCTGATTTCTTCTCATTAAGATCTAATGTTACCATTTATTATGACTTTGAACAACTTAAAAAACCAAACAAATCAAAAAACTGAAAGTTACCCTTAACTATTAAAAAAAAAGAACTGACAATTTCTCCCATTAGGTCAGTCCATTTTGCCTGTCAAAGTTTGCTATATAATCAACTTGTTGAATTAGGCAATTTTTTCACCCTAAACGATATCCATGCATGGGAAACCTTTTTATCTTTTCAAAATTATGTATGTCCCAAATAATTGAGGTTGGAACAAACAGGAGATGAAGGAGAGACTTGATCCAAATGAGTTAGACATTTTTATTAGCACAAATGAAGGGTGTTCATATGTACCAGCTTCCTACAGAACACTGATTGGAAACAACCAAGAACTCCCAAAGAGTGTCTCTTTATACTTCCTAATCTTGGCATGAAGAGTTTCTGGGTTGCATTAAAAATTGATTTTTTTTTCTAAATAGGTTTTCAAATTCAGATCTTCTGAGCTGTGCTTGGCCAATTGCATGATTCATGGTGGTGAATCCTTCAATACTGGTGGAGTGGGAAAATTGGTAGACTTCAGTGCAATCAAGTTACAAGTACAGACACTCCAATTTTTAATTTAATGGGTTATTTTGGTGTGAAAAAGGCTGTAGCATAGGTGAGGAATGAGAAAAAATAATTATCTGAGGCATGAGAGCTGATTAGAGTTGCATTGGACTTTAAATAAAGTAATTTTTGCTGAATCAGAAAACTACTGCACATTCTGCCAAAAGTTGTTTACAATTTCTGAATTTATTTAAAAATTCTCAGAAAAGAATGCCCATTAAATCACATTTATATTGCATTTACAATCTTTGGAGGAACAAAGAATGATATAAAATAAGCAGATTTCATTACTAGATATGAATTCTTCATTGAAATACAGTGCTTAAAATCAAGGCTGTCCCAGAGTATCTGTAGACCATTCTATATATTCAACAGGAAAGCTTTGCCCATAAATTATTAAAATTTTTGAAGAAGATGAATTACAGAAAACTAAGATATTTAAATATGTCTCAAACAGGCTTCTGGTTATGATGGCTCTCTAAGTTCACATTTAGACACATCACCTCTTTCTTTTTCAAAAACAGAGCAATGGCAGATAAAATCAATCAAGAATAACTGAGCTCAAAAAACAACATAAACATGTACTGGAAGTGGAACAGAAATGTAGAGCAGTAGTAAAGCTGAAACACAGTGCTTCCTGGTTCTGGGGAAGGTTGGCTAAAATCTTGGCTTTTGCAAGATTAACAGGGACAAGAAAGGCCTCACTGGAGATGGAAGCCATTACTTGAAGCCAGGGACTCTCTTCAAACCCACCATGAAATGAGGCTGAAGAAAAGCTGTTGACAACCAAGAAAATCAACAATTAGAACATCAATTTATTCCAAATAAAATTGATTTTAGGAAGCACTTTGACAGTCTTTAAAATGAGGATACTTATGATGCTCATTCCATCCATTTCAATGTGGAAAAGATACTATGAAATAAGATGTGGCGAAATGAAGCATGAAAAATGTGGCTATGCAAAAAGCTTATTAGAAATCTTGGAAATAAAAAAAATGAACTAAAAAAAACCTCAATAAATTCCACAAATGCCAAAATAGGCACAAATAGAGAATTAGTAAATTTTTAAGAAATGGTGGATTCACTCAGAATGCATCATGGAGAGAAAAAGACAACAAAAAGCAGTTAAGAGCCAGAGGCACCTCCTTGCAAATTCTCTGCATCACAGAAAAGATGGGAACTACATTCCCCTCAAACCCCTTTCCTCCATGATTCCAGGTTCAAATTTGCCAGTGAGTGGCATTCACAAGAAAATGTGGGGTGGAAGGGATGGATGGGCATTATTCTCCTGAGACACTTGCAGCCAGACATATGACAGACATGAGATTCACAGCAACTTGCCAGGGAGTTTTTGAGGACCACCTGCTTCAGAACTTCCAGCTGAGATTATCAGGGGTAGCTCATCTGATCTTCACCTCCCTAATTCTTCCAATGTAAGCCCCTAATGGTTATATGGAGTTCAGAGAGTGGCTTCTGTGTTCCTGACCAAATACTGAATAAATATGTTTTGCACATGATATTTTAGTTTATCATAACCTCTCAGCCTTTTAGCAGATGAAAAAATTGAGGCAAAAAGAGTTAGTCACTCTAGATCACAATAAATGATCAGGGATTGATCCCTCAAGCCTATGTTGATTCTGATTAAATAGGATTCCTTTGGGAAGAATGCAGAAGCTGTTTAGGCAGTGGGAACCAAGATCATAATCTCCCAGCAGAACGTGCAGGTACAGAAGCAGGGGGTGGTGGTAAGTGTATTTGTCTGTCACATACTAAAATGGCAAGGGGATCATAAAATGGCAGCTATGGTTTGGCCCTCATTGACCTAGATCTGTACTCTAGAAAGCCACACTTTCACTGGGCAATTGTCTAGCCTCCTGCATCTGCACAAATCAGTCTCATATGTTTAATATTGTAAATGAGCTATATGGTTGTTACTTTTTTCATATTTTTAGACATTTCCCAATCTTTTTATTGCTCATTTAATTCCTATAAACCCATAATGGGTAAATAACCCTTCTTCTAAAGGTTTTTACATTAACATATTCTTTTTGGTCTTACTCAAACAAAACACAGGCTTTCCTAAAAGCCCTTGGTCACTCAGTAAAATGTATCATTCATCCCATGGTGCTTTGTAACCTTGCAGAGAAGCCTGCCTCATATATAAGATCAATAATAACTGCAATGTACTCTGTACAGGCAAGATTTGGTACTTCCTTCACGAAAGACTAAAAGACAGTAAAAAGAATAGTGTTACTGTTACTGGGCACATTTATTCTTGTTTTACAAGCATTATGCAATTTAATTTAACTTCCCTATTCCGTAATCTGTACTTCTTTCAGAACACTGATACGAAGGAAATGGCAAATCAGAAGAGTCTAGTAAGTGTGTGTTTTAAACATAAAGCAGGAATTATTAGATCTACCATGTGTCAGATCTTTGTTCTTGGTTCATCAGGCCACAATGCATGGCCAAATCATTTATCTTATTTTTATTTCAAGACTACAATTGATACACTGTGTAGTATAGCAGTTAGAGAAAATGATTAATAGATCTCTTTAGTGTCTGATAAATGGTCGCGAATATAAAAATGGAACAAAGGAAACAACCACCATAGACTATACAAATAGTGACTCAGATGTGGAACTGCAGTTTTTCACCTATTTCTGGAAAATAGGGCAATAATCTGATGAGAATAATTCTGTCTTTTCCCACTCAGGGGCTTCTTATTTACAAATAGATTTATATTCTTAATTTATTTTCTGATAATATAGCAAATTAGTACTATATTTTAAACAGACCATGTTTTCTAAGTTTTTAAAACTGCTTTCTTTATGTGTCTAATTTAAGGTTAATGGGTGCTTTGGTTCAGCTGCGGGGTGAGATTGAGTCAGTTGTTTCCACTTCAAAAGCAGAATGTTCAGCCCACGATTTGTCAGGTGATTATGATCTGCTTATGTTCATTCAGGTGGCCACTGAATTGCCTGCAATCTGCACCATTAATCAAGTTGCCCACTTGGTTGTTAAGGGAACTGAAAACAACGGTTTAGTTATTTGTTCCAATCTGGTGTTTTTCGTGTTTTCACCACTTTATCATGTTAGTTACTCAATTTCCCCATTTCGCATGCACTTTTTCACTCACGTTAGAAAAATACGTCAGTCAGTGTACAGGTGTGATCATAATTTTAGCCTGCATAAAAATATGGCAATGCCTTTTAACTCGACCTTGATAAAATGAATACTAAAATTTTCACAGCAAGAGATGTAGCTTGTCTCCAAAAAATGGGTTTAGTTCAGTAGCATGGGAAATAATAAAAGAATCTTTTTTCTATTTACCAATCAAAATTATGTCCATGTATTTCCACTATTATTATCTACTTCATGCTTAGCAGAAATACTTAAGCAAATGTTAATAATCAGTATAATATTCCTGAGGACTTTGACTCTGTCTTCAGAGGTAAAATTAAGGAGAGAGCTGAGCTATTACCAAATGGATTGCATCCACAAAGATAAGCACCTAGAAAAATTTGGCTAGAGCAAAACCTTGTCCTCGATTTAGAGAATTCTTTCTTCAATCCATTTCACCCTGTTTTTAAAAATATCAATTAACTAATTCAACAAATATTTAATGGGCACTTATTTTGTTAGAGGCTTCTGAGTATTCAAAGGATGAGAATATCCTCAAGAAGTTCTAGAAATGGGGATTCACCATGAATTCAATCCCACACCCTCTCTCCAATCCACAGCCACTCACCAAATCTCCATTTGGTACCCCAATAGACCAGATAAAAAATTATAACATTGAAAGGGTGATACCTCTGTTGAAAAATGCATGAAACAAGCCTCATAAATTATGGAACGTACTCGTATCTTCAGCTAAGTGTAAAAAATGTGTACATTTTTCAATATAGAAACATAAATTTACAGTTTATGATCACAACCTTTAGGAGAGATGGGTCACTATACTACCCAAGTTATATGTATTGTACCACATCCTAAGCTGTTTCTCCCTGTATATTCTATTGCAGTAAAGCACAAAAGCCAAACAGCCATGCCAAGGACAAGGACAGATTTTCACAGGTGCACACAGGAAGAGCAACTAACCAGCCACATGTCCATTGGAGACTCCTTGTTTTAGCAGGAATGTCCTCTGCAGTGACATCTAGGTTCCTCTTTTTCCTAATAAAGAAACTAGGTCCCCAGAAAGAGATAGTGTCGAGAGATAAACTGTAGGCATTCATTTACGAAATGTTTTCTCATTGTACATTCATTTATTGGACATACACTGGATAAATATTTCAACAGTCTATCCATCATGTGTCAGGAGTATGACATTTGCCAAGAATCCCTTAGTTGCCAGGTATTGCATTAGCTTCAGTAGTGCTGTGTCCCCTAGAAGGAAAATAAAAATCCTAGAGCGCCTCAGATCATTCCCTTATCTTTCACCCATTGAGCTACACAAAGTCTTATAACTTCCGTTGAAGAAAGCCATATGAGTCAGTTTGGAGTGAGTGTCCCAAATTTTCTGCAGGGAAAATCCTTCCTATTATGAACATTATTCTTCAAAGAAATTAAAATAGATTTTTCTGCCTTGTAAACCGTTATTAAAGAAAGAAAGAAAACTACGACCCTAAGGCAAACCCTAGTTAACACCTAAAAATAGAGATCTTTCTGCCAAAAGCTATTTAGAAGAAATCACAGAGAAGATACTACTTTGATCACCTTTCTTTGTTTCTACAGTGTTGGAAACTTCAGAAGCAAAAAACTTCTTGGAAAAAAAAACTGTAAATGAGTTATTTCACTTAAATAAAATGCTATTTTACCTGAAAGGACCCTTTTCCCTTTCAGTGTGAAGCAACGGTAATTTAATTTAGGAGGCTGTTAACCTCCAATGTAACAGATACATAAATCATACTAAAAACACCTTGGAATTTGTAGTGAGCAACGAAATAGATCCCAAGACCAATAAAAGAGCTCCGTTAAGTGACTTATCTAAAATGTACACCAGGTAGCAAAGAAGAGGATTCGAGCGTAATTAAAACCAAATACCCAGTTTCCTTTTCCTACCTTTCTATAGTTTTCTTTTCACTCAGATATAGTGATGTTTTCATTCTTTCCATTAAGATTTCCTTTCTTTTCGTTTTTCTCTTTTTTATAGGCAGAGTTTGTCATAAGTTTGGAAGCTACTAAAAAGAGGTTGGTCCATTTAAAAATGAAAACCAACTCACTGCTTCTCAAGTATTCGATTAGAAATTTGGCCTAGGTTATCTTCACAAAATACTATTTTTGTATGATTATATTACAACAATTATATCATCCCAAACTAAACTTTTAAAATACTTTGTTTGGGGCAACTATTTTCACATTTTAAATAAAAGGAAATAGATTTGAGATTCAGAAACTCAACAGGGGCTTGGAAGAACATGTGTAATATGAAATAGTTTTCTGTGAGTCAAGGTGATATTCCGTTTTTTAAAAATTTTAAATAGGACTGGGCAAGATGGCAGAAGAGAAAAACCTCCAGCCAGAGTGTCTCTGCAAGAAAGACAGATTTTAGAAGAAAGTGAAAAAGTATAAACAGGCAGACAAACACAGATTGGATGAGGGTTGGAAAGAAGGGTGCCTGAAACTATAGGAGACTCCATGGGAAGACTTTGCAGAGGAGAACTGGAAGGAGAAAGGCCCCCAGAGAGGACTGGAGGCCAGCAACAAGGGTAGGTGGAGCAGTTAACTTTCCCCTCCCTTGCTGGTGGGCTCCTGAGCGGTTGGAGAGACCTGCCATCACCAGCCCAGAGACGGCTGCCGCCAGTGAGTGGTGAGCCTCTTGCGGACAGGGCACCAGGCTCCCAGCTTCCTCAGGCACCTCCCGGCCCTCAGACCCCAGCCGATCGGCAGGTGCCATATTGCTTCATTCTCTCCTTCCCCTTCCCTACCCATGGCTGCAGAAAGAGACAGTTTAGCCACCACCCAAAGTCATCTTCAGGGAATGGGACCTTTCCTTGTGGGGCTCTACAGAAGACTAAGGGGTACTCAGACTGTTAGCTCCCTACCCACCAGCCCTTCCAGGTGCTGCTCGCCTGGTGACTCCAGGAGAACTGGGCAAATCCCAAGGCAAAGAGACATCAATTAAGCTTGGGCACCCCGTGGGTGACTTGAGACCAGCACTCTTCTCCCTGGCAGGGTCAGGGATTGATCTCTGGGGCCCAGGGGACAAGCCTGCAGACCAGACCCCGTACACCCAGGTCTCGATTGCATTGCCCTGGGGCACAGAAGGGATATTTGTGAAGGAGCCTACTGAGGTGTGTGTGCCTTTAGGGGCAGATCAGCATTCTTCAAGGGCAACCCTCCTCCCATGGGAGGGCAGCTCTCCCAGCTCAGGCTATCATTCTGGGCAGGGAACCTCCCAACCTGCATCACAGCCAGGGGAGATACACTGGCTTGAGGTCCTGCCTGCTGGCAGAGGCCTGGGAAAAATCATGGAATAGGGGAGGGTGGAAAGGAGTGAAACCTGCTCCAGAGTGGAGGTCTTAGACAGCCCCACCCCCACACACAGACTTTTCAGTTGAGTGGGGCCATTTCAGCTCTTCCCTGGCAGCTTTGCCCAGAAACAAAGAATAGACCTTACCCTGCTAACAGCATTTGTGGAGCTTGAGGACAGGCTCACCCAATCCATCTCTGCCCAGCCTCACTCTCCCACCTCCCCCACTGAGGTAGAGAGCAAGGATGCACCTGGAAGCCTCAGGGCCCCATCCACTACCTGAGGCACTCAAGTGCCTCTCCAGAGGAACTAGAGCTGGTTACAGGACCCAAAAACAACACTGCAGCTTGCTTCTCTCCGCTAGTGCCACCTACTGACAGGTAGGTCATTTTGCACACCCTTTTACTGCATCTACTGACTCACCATACAGGTTGTGGTCAAATCTCACCCACAAACACCACCTACTGGCTCACAGACTAAACAGAGCGTGTCATTATCCAAATGAAACTCTAAAGGTAAGAAGCAACAGCTGATCCAGATGGGAAGGAATCAGCAAAATAACTCTGGAAGTATGAAGAATCAAATGGAAAGCATACCCCCAAAGGGGAACACCAACTCTCTAGCAATGGACATCAACCAAATTCAGAATAGTAAAATGGCAGAAGAATTTCGAACATGGATTTTAAGAAAACTCAATGATATGCAAGAGAAAATGGATACCCAACACCAAGAAACCACACACAAAAAAATCCAGGACTTGGAAGAAAAATTCACTAAAGAAATTGAAATATTAAAGAGAAATCAAACAGAACTTCTGGAAATGAAGAATTTATTCAAGGAATTACAAAACACAGTGGAAAGCCTCAAGAACAGGGTAGATCAAACAGAAGAAAGAATCTCAGGGATTGAAGATAACTCCTTTGAAATTAAATAAGTCAGTCGCAGAGATAGAGCAGAGAAATAAGGGAAATGAGCAAAGCTTACAAGAAATGTGGGATTATGTGAAAAGGCCTAACATGAGAATCACAGGTATCCCTGAGGGTGAAGAAGAAAATACACAAGGGTTGGAAAAGCTATTTGAGGACATAACAGAGGAAAATTTCCCAGGCATTGCTAAAAATCTAGATATCCAGGTACAAGAAGCTCAAAGGACTACTGGGAGATTCATTGCAAACAGGAAGACACCATGACACACAGTAATTGAGCTGTAAGGCGAAAGAAGCAGGTAACCTATAAAAATTTTAAATAATTTAATTCATTTGGAAATAATGGAAAGAGCATACATTCTATGCTATATAGAGTAATAAAATATTACATAACCCCTTTTATTATCTCTTTATTGATTTTTTGCTATGTATCACTAGGAATGACATCTTTGCCAATGGAGCAAAACAATTTTTTAAAATGATATCATTAAATGGACATAGCCAATGGACATCTGCTTTTCATAATCTTGATGTCCTACATTATTAAGTTATCAATCTGAAATATATTTTAGCCAGTAGTGTTATCTGTTGCTAACAAGAAGAATGTGGTGCCAGGAAAGGGAGCATTATATTATACTATCCCAGTTATTGACATTTCAATAGCCAAAAATTGCTTCTTGAATGTGCTTCTTTCAGATCTGAACATGGCATGCACTGATCCAGAAATATGCTCACAGTGTGTTAGGGTTTCTTCTGTTTGCAAAATCTAAAGCAGTAGAAAAATAGCAGACCAACTGGCGTGGGCAAATGTTGCATCTACAGCTATGTCTTTGTGAGTCTTCTTTATGCTGTCTTCATGCCCCTGCAGAAGAGAGCCCAGTTTGAGGCCTACAGCTAGTTTCTGATCTCAGTCAAAGCAGAGAAAATGTGTTTATTTTCTGAAAACACTTTTACTCCTTGTTAAAGCGCCCTCTTTGGGAAATAGGCACTGGGTAGATAGTTGAAAGTAAAGCTGAATTAGTTGACTTTGGGACAGAATGTAGAGAATAAGACAGGGAGGCATATCTTAATCTTGGTACAATTGCAGAGGAAAAGGAGAGAAGGAAAGGGGGAGTGAGGCAGGAGAGGAGGGACAGTGATTTGAGGGAAGGAGCTGCTATCGACCACGCCACTCCTGATAATAGATGTGGCTGATCCCTTGAACATGACAGAGGTTCTCAGAGAGGCCATAAAACTAATGTGCCTCGCAACAGTCTACATTTCACTATTTCCCACTGGTCTAAATCTGCCCCATGTAGTGTTAATATCTTTACACTTCTTGATTTGTCATTGGGATGCACTGGGTAACAACTGGAGTAGCTGGAGCCCCCAGAACTCTGGTTTGGGCAACATACAGATGCTACTGGGGATAGGGGAAGGTATTCTGAACCTGTACTCGAATCTGTAAAAATAGTGCATGTCATCACTAGGGCTGCACCAGTAAGCCAAGTAAATGTGTGCCTCTGGGGTCATGCAGAAATTGACCAGTATGTTGGACTAGAAGCAGCCTGCACTTGCTTCTCTCAGGGAGAGGATTCAAGGTTGCAGGTAGAGGTTTACCCGCAGATAGACTGTCTTAGAGAGAGCATTGTGAATTGTCAGAAAAGCAACTGGAGACACTCAAAGTCAGGGAGAGAGAGGTGGGATGATCTGCTCAGCAAGATCAGCAGGTACCTGGGAGAAGTTTCCACAAGTGGGGAAGGGTTAGGGAAGAGATCTCCAGGGCTCCACACTCCCCCAGTGGACACTGCAACCCAAACTTTGAGGGGGCTCACTCACCACGGCAGGCATCCAAACCGATAAGGGAGTGGTGTGGAGACTGTGCACAAGCACTGTAATAGAGAGCAGGCACAGTAGGGTCCTGTCAGCTTCTGGTCCCAGGTCACTGCAACAGATGCCATTCTGTGCTCTCAGCCCCAGAATGCCCAGTCTGCAGAGGGGTCAGCTCCACTGTAGCCACCTCCCCATTACCCCTGCCTGATGAGGGAGGGAGCAGGGAGGGTGGGCACTCTCATGCACACTGTGACTGAGTGCCAAACTCCACCCCCAATTGGCCACCTCCCAGGGATTGGAGCACAGCAGGTGCCCACTGGCCCTTGGCATCTGCCCTGGCCATCTCACCATCTCAGTAGCACTACAACTGCCACCTGAGTAGCACCATAGCAGCAGCCACAGTCAGACCTGGGCACAGGGAGAGCCTCGGCCACATATCTCCCTGCACCACCAGCCATGAATGGCCCAGGTGTTGTGGCCCAACAACCCACCCCACCACCAGCTGCAGTCCCCTGGGCACAACATGCCTAGGTGCTGGCCAAGGCCCCTCAACCTGTTTAGGTACCTGCCAAGTTCTCACATACTGCAGGCACCCATCAAGGTCTCATGACCCAGCCTGTTGCCAGCTGTAGTCCTATGATGTGCCCAGGTACCCAGCAAGGTCCTGTGATGATCCCAACCACCTGCCTAGGTCTATAACCCATCCAGGAACCCACCCAAGTCCCATAAGCAGCACAGGTGCTGGCCAAGGTCACATGACCTACCTCCATGGAGAGGGACTTTCCCAAACCCCTGTCCAAGCTTCCAACAGCAGCCTAGGGATCAACCCACCACCCCAAAGAATATGCCTCAGCACCAGCTCAGACTGTGACAACCACAGCTGAATAGAAATGATACAGGAATACAGCTGCATTACAGGCTCTCAGTGCATTCACCCCTCTCCCGCTGGGTCAATCCTCCAGAGTAGAAAACAAAAGCATTATCTAGGGAACTGTTCTTCTTCTAATTAAGTAGGAGAGTTCCCAGCAAAGGAGAACAGGTGTGTGACAAATCTATCAGCCCTGAGCTGAGAGAAGAGGTTTCAGATGAGAAGAAACCAGTGAAAGAATTCTGGCAACATGACAAAACAAGCTAGTTTGACAGCCTGAAAGGATCACTATAGATCCACAGCAACAGGCCCCAACTAAAAGGAAGTTGATGAAATGTCAGACATGGAATTCAGAATATGGATGGCAAATAAGATGAATGCGGTTGATGAGAAAGTTGAAAACCAATACAAAGAAGCCAAAAAAATTTCAGGATATGAGTGAAAAATATGAAAACTTGCTAAAGAGACAGACATCATAATAAAGGAAATAATAGAACTTAAAGAAATGAAAGAGTCATTGAGGGAATTATGAAACACAGCAGAAAGCCTCAACAACAGGCTAGACCAAGCAGAATAAAGAATCTCAGAGCTTGAAGACATGGCTTTAAAACTAACCCAGTCAGTCGAAGATGTAGAGAAAAGAATAAAGAAAAATTAATAGTCACTCAGAGAAATATGGGACTATGTGAAATGAGCCATTATATGAATGATAGGTATCTTGGAGGTAGAAGAAGAAAAAGCAAATAGCATAGAAAACCTATTTGAGGGAATTACTGAGGAGAATTACCCTGGCATCACTGGAGACTTAGATATCCAGATACAATATGGTCATTGAACACTGGGAAGATTCATAGCAAATAGGACATCTCCAAGACACAAAGTCATCAACCTGGCCAAAGTCAAAATGAAGCAGAAAATTCTGCAAGTTGCAAGTTGAAAGCAATAATTAACCTACAAATGAAAACCCATCAGGTTAACAGCAGACTTCTCAGTGGAGATCTTACAAGCCAGAAGGGACTCGGGCCCCATTTGAAGTCTTCTTAAAGAGAAAAAACTGCCAGTCAAGAATTTTGTACCCTGCAAAATTAAGTTTTATAAATGATGGAAAAATAAATACATTCCCAGACAAGCAAACACTAAGGGAATTTGTCACTACTAGATCCATCCTAGAGGAAATGCCTAAAAGTTCATTATACATAGAACAGCACAATAGATACCCACCAGTATTAATATACCCCAAAGTTAAAGCTCACATCTCTTATAAAATAAAAGCATAAGAGGGAAAGCAAAACAATAGGTATCATACAACATGATGAACAGAACAGCATCCCACATATCAATACTCAACATGAACA
>RJWJ010029071.1:0-20962 GCA_004363605.1 Indri indri | reverse complement strand
TAATTTCTCTCTCTATGCCTTTTTCTTTGCTGTCTATAGCACCTGAAATATACCTTCTCCTTCACCATCCTCACCCAGTCTCTAAAATCCAACTTGAAAGATACTTACCGAAGAAAGTCTTTCCCCATTCTTCTGCTAGATATGACCTTTCACGTCTCCAAAATCGATAACACATTTTAACGGAATTTATTTTAATTGGTAGTGATTGAGAATTTATTATTTATTTAATCCAGTCTGTGATCATCCACAATCTCTCTGGCATTGTACTAGACATTGGGGATACAACAATAAACATGGGGGCCATCTCTGCCCTCATGGAACTTATAAATCAGTTAGGGGGATACTCCCACCTTCTGTCCTAGAACATAAGCTCTTTGAGGAGCACAGGTGTCCTGTACTTCTGGGTATGCCCTAGGCTATACTAAGTTATGGTGGGCAGGGTAGAAGGCAATGCAGTCGTCTTCTTTGGTCTGTATAGGATGCACCAGAGTATTATGCTCTCCCTGTGGCACCCCACTCTTCAGAGGTAATGATACACTGCAGCACATACAGAGGACAAGGAGCCCCTACTATTGGTGAAAATCACTCATCTAAACCAGGAGTTCTTATCTGGGCACTATTGGCATTAAAGACCAGATAATTCTTTCTTTCTTTTTTTCATTTGAGTGCGGGGAGCTGCCCTGTGCACGATAGGATGTTTAGCAGCATTTCTGACTTCTACCACTGGATGCCCCAGTTGTAACAACAACAACAAAAAAGTCTCCAGACTCTGCCAAATGTCCCCTGGGAAGCAAAATTACCCCTGGTTAAGAGCCACTGAGAATATTTTTACCTGTGGAAAGTAAACTTTAGAGGAATGTTAAAGCTGTCTTCAGATGTCTATAGGACCACCACGCAGAAAAAGAATTAGAGATAGGAATTTTAAAGTAAGCCAGAGGGTAAAACTGGAAGTTATAGAAAATTGATTTTAGAGGAAATTTTCTTAACTTCAGGATACCCTTAAATTTAAAATATGTAGGAGGTGGTGAATTCCAAGTCCCTAGCAAATTCAAGCAGGCTTGGATACACACTTCATTTTAAAGGGGATTTGGGGATTTCATGATCCTGAACATCCTTTAAGTTATGAGATTCAGTATTTTTATGCTTTGATTGTTTATAAAGTGGCTTTTAAAGAATTAAAATAAATCCTTTGGGGATTTGGAGGAGGCAGCAGAATGGAGCAATCGCTATGAGGTTAATGTCTTGGCCCTTGGGTCACACTGCTGGAACCTAGATGCCAGCTCAGCTCTTACCACCTGTAGGACTTTGGGCAAGTTTCTGGCCCTTCTGTGTTTCCCTTTCCTCATCTGTGAGGTGGATGCATTTGTAGTTCCTGTCTCAAAAGTGGTTGTGAGGATTAAATGAGATAAAAGAGGTAGAGCCCTTGGTAAGCAAATAAATAGTAGCTATTTTTTATACGATTTTTTCAGAATATTATGGGGGTATAAATGTTTTGGTTACATGAATTATTTTTGTACATTTTGAGTCAAAGTTATATGTGTTTATCACCCAGACAGTGTGCATTGTACCCGTTAAGTGTGGATTAACCCATCCCCTCCTGCCCCCCCACCTGCTTGATTTCTGTTGAATTTTACTGCTATATGTGCACATGAGTGTTGATCATTTAGTTTCAGTTTAATGGTGAGTACATGTGGTGTTTGTTTTTCCATTCTTGTGGTGCTTCACTTAGCAGGATGATCTCCAGTTCCATCCAGGTTGTTACAAAGGTATTAGTTCACTATTTTTTTATGGCTGAGTAGTATTCCATGGTATACATATACCATATCTTATTAATCCACTCATGTATTGATGGGCATTTGGGTTGTTTCCTCATCTTTGCAATTGTGAATTGTGCTGCTATAAACATTCGAGTGCAAGTGTCTTTTTTATAAAATGTCTTTTATTCCTTTGGGTAAATACTCAGCAGTGGGATTGCTGGATCAAATGGTAGTTCTACTTTTAGTTCTTTGAGGTATCTCCATTCTACTTTCCATAGGAGTCAAACTAGTTTGTAGTCCCACCAACAGTGTATAAGTGTTCCTTTCTCTCTGCAATCACACCAGCATCTGTTGTTTTGGTACTTTTTGATAAAAGCCATTCTCATTGGAGTTAGGTGATATCTTATTGTGGTTTTGATTTGCATTTCCCTGATGATTAGATACACTGAACATTTTTTTCATAGGTTTATTGGCCATTAGTTTATCTTCTTTTGAAAAGCTTCTGTTCATGTTTTTTGCCCATTTTTTAATGGGGTTGTTTGATGTTTTCTTGATGATTTGCTTGAGTTCTTTGAAGATTCTGGTTATTAGTCCTTTATCAGATGTGTAGCATGTGAATATTTTCTCCTATTTTGTAGGTTGCTCTGATTGTTTCTTGGCTGTGCAGAAGCCTAAAAATTTAGGCATGTCCCATTTATTTCTTTTTGTTGTTGCTGTGATTGCCTTTGGGGTCTTCTTCATAAATTCTTTGCCTAGGCCAATATTTATAAGAGTTTTTCCAACCTCTTCTTCTAGAATTCTTATAGTTTCATTCTTTAGGTTTAAGTCTGTTATCCACCGTGAGTTGATTTTTGTGAGCAGTGAGGTGTGGATCCTGTTTCAGTCTTTTACATGTGGCTATCCAATTTTCCCAGCACCATTTATTGAATAGGGATTCTTTCTCCCATGTAGAAAAAATGATTCTGTGTTTCATATGGAAGCAGAAAAAACCCTGAATAGCAACCTTAAGCAAAAAGAACAAATCGGGAGGCATCACTTTACCAGACTTCAAGTTATATTACAAGGTTACAGTAACAAAAACAGCATGGTACTGGCACAAGAACAGAGACATAGACCAATGGATCAGAACAGAGAACCCAGATATAAAACCATCCTCACATGCTATCTAATCTTTGACAAAGCAGACAAAATAGTAGCTGTTATTATTAAATCAGCCAGTGCACTTTGCCTGACCTCCAAAGAACTTGCAAATTTAATTAACTACTGCTTTCTAGTGGTGTTGCATGTGTGTTGTAGGGGCAGTTCATGATAAACCAATTTTTTTGTTATTAACAGAGTCAATATACTCCGGATGTAGGAATTAAAAGCAACGTGATAGGTTAAAGTTACCAGATGTCTATCTAGTCCTTGATCTATAAACAAATATTAGAATTTTAAAGAAGCTTCATTAGTCAGTTAACTATGAAGCTCATTTTTATTAATGGTTTTATTCGGTAATGTTTATTTTCACCTACTTAATTTAGATTCTTGAGTGCAGCCTTCAGAGAATGTTTACTTTTCTAGATTCTTTGCTTGAAAGCTAAGATTGGAAAGATTTGGAAGGATTGAGGTGACTTGTTTATGGCTGCTGCCTCAAGGGTGCCACGGCTTGGTAAGAATCTTGAGCACATAAACTTAAGTGGATGCCATAATTTTAGCCCTAAATAAAAGCCTTATATTCTCCATGCCACTTAAAAATCAAATTATGTTTACTGTAAGATGGAGGATCAGATTTAAGAAGATATAGAAGACAAAATTTAAGTAAAGCATATACATGTACACAATTTGATATTTTTCTTATATATATCCTTACCTATCATTCATAATTTAGCCAACCTAATTTAAATAAAATAAAATTATTTTCCCCTTTTACTTACTGCTAATTTTTAGAAAAGGAAATAAAGGATTTTCCAAGCCTTACTTAACCACCCCAGATCATGCAAGAATAACTTCCTACAACTGTCCGTGCAAGGGGCCATGGGTGTGTCCCACCCTAGCTCCTTATGAAATGAGTACTCATTGTCCAGGAGACTGACTGTATGATTAAAATATATAAGGAATGGATAAAATGTATACTACATCCATGGTATCCCCCTTGAAGTTGAATTTCAATAAGAAACCTATTACCACTATTTATTTCTCTGTAGCAGCAGCTCCTAATAATCTAGGATAATGCAAATTAAAGCATAGAGCATTTGGACAGCAGAATATGGGGAGATCTTATTGTTCATGGGTTATTCATCGTGCATGAGAATCTGACAATACCCTGGCCAAGCTAGACTTAGAAAGAAAGGCTTTCATAAAAATGTTATGAGCACCAATATAACTATATATTCTAAAGTCCTTTCCTGTGAATTCTATTATCTTTTCAGCATAACCCTGTAAACATCCACATCCACTTATGGAAATCAAAAGAATCTTATCTAATAAGATGTCCTGCATCCTCAAACTTACTTTTTATACTGCAAGATATTTAACTTGGCCTTGCCTTTTTGAACTTTTGGATTTCTGTGACATTGAAGATCTCACCAAAATTCTTGACATTTGGCTCCTGATTCTAAACGTCAGAAATTATATGATTACACAACAAAGATAGGGCAGCATCTATTCTTCATGTATCCTTCTGTTGCCTTCTTTGGGGGAGTAGATGAAGGTGTGCTACAACCTGAGCTACAATCTGGAAGCATATTAAATAAAAAATATATTCATATATTCATATTTAGAAAAGTGTATGTGTGAAGGGTATAACTGACATTCAAAGCCACTTTTAATGCTCTGTGTAAGATAGGTTACTTTGGTTGGAAGCAACAGTAACTACCTTTAGCCAACTGTATTAGTTTACTAGAGCTGTCATAACAAGTACTACAAACTAGATGGCTTAGAACAACATACATTTATTGTCTCCCAGTTCTAGAGGCTAAAAGTCTGAAACTGAGGTGTCAGTAGAGTCATGCTCCCTCTGAAACTTGTAGGGGAAGGATTTTTCCTTGTCTCTTCCTGGCTTTTGTGGTTGCTGGCGATCTTTGGTATTTCCTGGCTTGTAGGTACATCTCTCCAATTCTCTGTACTCACATGGCCATCTTCCTTCCTTTGATAACAGTTTCTGTGTCCAAAGTTTCCTCTATAGGAGGACATCAGTCATATTAAATTAGGGCTCACACTAATAACCTCATTTTAATTTGGTTACCTCTGTAAAAACCCTGTTTCTAAATAAGTTCACACTCCAAGGTATTGAGGGTTAAGACTTTAACTTACCCTTTTAGGGGAGGGAGGACACAATTCAACCGATAGCACCAGTGTAAGCAGACAGAATATTTATTGAAAAGACATCAGGAGGCTTATTTAATTGAAGGAAGAGCTAAGGCATGAAGGCTTGAGGGGCAAGAGCACGAGTGCTTGAAGACCCAAGGGGTGGGAGCTAAAACCCAGCCCTGCCAGGAGGCTGCTGCTAGAATAAAAGGCCCTCTGCCGACCTTCCCATCTTGGCATCACTCTGCATGTTGAGTCCCAGGAAAAAGTCTCACTGGGTCACTCCTCGGCCAGAAAACTCACAGCCCAATCATTTGCTTTCCCAGCAACACTGCAGCCACAGCAAAGAGATAATTCCCAAAGTATTTGAGATGCTATTACTGAGAGAAAGGAGGAAGGATATGAAATGGGAAAAACCTGCCCCCTAGCAGGAAATAAGAAAGGGAACAAAATTTTGGGGAAAAAAGTGTACTTTATCCACTCCAAATTTATCCACTCTATGTGGATAATAAATCTCTGATGATTATTATCACCATTCAGAATAACTTGTCACTCAGATATAATTTGCCTTTCTTATAAGTCAAGAGTATAGAGGGAATCCAGCTAGTCATGATGGTTTCCATTACTGAGTTATCTTTGGTCAGAGTTTGCAGCCATGTCAGTTTTATAGTGGAGACAATGCATTCCTGTGCAAGCCCCTCTCCCATTCTTTGGTCTTTTGTTCCTTGAACTCTGGTCCTGCTCATGATGCCCCACTAAGCTTACCAGCCGGAGGGAGCTTCCTGGCACAGTGTGGCCAGCTGCTCCTCAATTCCTTGGGAAAAGGGGATAATTCTCCCTTCCCAGCTCCTGAGGCACCCACTTCTCATATTCCAACACTGGGCTCTCCTTCTCATTCCACCCTCTCTCTCAACCCATCCTACCACCACCTCTTCAAAGAATATAGCCATTGTTATATTAGTTATGCTTTGAATTAAGAAAAGAAAAGAAGAGGTGGGAAAAATTAACAAAGCGAACTGCATAAAATAAAGGGTGCAAGGGGGTGGCTCATCACTAAATGGTATAAAATATTAAATAACAGACTTAGCCTCCAGACTCTTTTTGCACATTTTTATTTTTTACTTTTTCAGAGAGCAACAGCTGATAGACCTACTGTAGTGTTTTGCATATTGTTAAATTCCATGCCATATCTGGGCATAATCTCCAAGGTGTTAGAGGCTAGACTGTTGAGTGGGGCAGATTGTACCCCTATCTGGAGTTAGGAAGAAAACTAAGACCACAGGCAGAATATAGACTCAAAAGAGGGTGAGCAGTGAGTCACATGAGGCAGATCAGACCCTGATAAATGGGGATGGAGAGTCTGAAACAGTAGATAGGAAAAGATGGAACAGGAAATACTCGAAATTTTACATCCTTGGCATCAGAGAAACAGTCAAATGGTCTATCCCAGAAGTGATATGTGTCAATTCTGTTCATGACTTATTGGCCAGGACCAGTTACTTGATCCCACCCAACCACAAGGAGGCCAGGAAGTGCACATGCCTGGGAGCGGGGAGCAGGGCATGCTTAGCCAGCAGCAGCAAGGACTCCCACTTGTCAAAATGCAAGCTCCAAGTTGCTCCCCAGTAGGCTCTGATGCAGGAGATCCTTGGGGTCTGCATTTTCTAAAGGCTTCCTCAGATGAGTCTGATGCAGGAGGCTGGGGCAGGGGAGATGGAGGGGTACCCCTGGACCTCAATTTAAAAAACACGGACCTAGAGCCCCACCTCAGCATAGGCAGGTGGTCAAAGGGAAGGGAACATAGCTGAGATACGGTGATTAGAGCCCAGATGTAGGGCCATGCCTGCCTCACCTTAGGTTGTAATCAGGCTACAGGCATCCACACACTGAGGCCCAGAGGGCCAGACAGGAACTCCCGAATGCCCAGGCAGAGGGGAAGTGTTAGAACTGTGTCTTGGACAGGAAGACCGTCCGGAGCATGTGGAGCTCCTGCAGACATGGGGAGATGGAGAGGGCTGTGGGACCGACTCCAGGCCATGATTTTCGGATGTGATCTAAAGTGCATATTTATATTATCAAAATCTCATAGGTCGATATAACATATTTTATTGCATAATCGCTTTTTTCTTTCCTCTCTTCTTTCCTCCCTGCTCTCTTCCTTCTCTTTCCCTTATACTGCCTGCTCCGTCCTTTTTCCTCTTCATTCTCTCTTTTCTTCCTCACTTTTCTCCTCTGCTCCCCCCTCCAATTCTTCTCCTCTCCTCACTATTTCCTCTTCTCTGTCCCCTGCTCCATTCCTTCTTTCCTCCTCTTCTCTCTCATCTGTTGTTCTCCTCGCCCTCCCTCCCCTTCCTCCCTGCCCTGACCCATGCCCTCTACTGTCTCTCCAGGTATTATGCCATCTGCTGCCAGCCTTTGGTCTATAGGAACAAGATGACCCCTCTGCGCATCGCATTAATGCTGGGAGGCTGCTGGGTCATCCCCACGTTTATTTCTTTCCTCCCCATAATGCAAGGCTGGAATAACATTGGCATAATTGATCTGGTGAGTATCCACACAGGCCCCACCGGCTTACTGTCTGGACAACTTGGCTTGGGATTCTAAAGAAAGAAATAGTATTAGACTGGGTGGCTATTCAAAGAAAGGCTCTCGTAGTGTTCCGAATGGCCATTTTTTCAAAAGCTAACATCTTTGATGGTTTATTCACAAAGAGTCTCTCTTGGACCAAGGTGTGATTAGGTTCCTCTCAATTTTCTTCCCAATTATGTCTTGACTTTTAGAATTCAGTGTATGCCTTTGCGTCCCCTAGTTTTAGCAAGAATCTTGCTAAATTGGGTTAGCCAAAATCCCCTACCCTTGATATTTGATCAGGTTCCTCATCTGCCACCATCCCCCAGGTGATGTCTGATCACCCGGGCCAGTTTTCAGCAAGAATCATGCTAGGTTGTTTTAGCCAGAATCCCCTTTATCCCTCATGTTTCCTCTTAGTCATTTTCCATCCACTGAGCCCCACCCACCATGCTGTTTGGCTATAAATTCCCACTTTTCCTTGTCATAGTAAGAGTTGAGCCCAATCTCTCTCCTCTTCTGCAAAACTCCATTGCAGTAGTCCCTGTAACCTATCACCATAGCCCTGAATAAAGTCTGCCTTGTGCTTTAACAAATGTCATAAATAATTTTTTCTCTAATGTAACTGTATGCCAGACAGTATGCTAAATACTTTACATATAATTCTGACAACATCCTTTTAGGAGAAGTATAATTATTTCCCTATTTCTCACATGAGAAAACCTAGGCTCACAAGGTTAAATAACATGCCCCATGTCGCACAGCTTGTAAATAACAGAACAGGCATTCAAAGCTTAAATTCCAGGGCCTGAGGTTATATCATGCATCCCAAGAGGCTGTCATCCATTTCACCCTGAGGGTCTGCGAGGTCTACTTAGCCCAGAGAAAACATAGCATGTGGGTGGAGGCTGCTAGGGAATGAAGAGAGCCCTGGCAGAAGTTGAGAGGACTAAGCCCAAGCCCAGCTCTGTCACTGTGTCACTTCCTGAGGGGCTGTGATGAGAAGATCCATCAGGCCTCAGTGGAGAAGAGTGCCTGCTGGGGTGTAGGAGGGCAGGTGGCATAGATGCCAGGCATTGGCCAACCCTCGAATGTTTGTTCTCCTGAGAAACAGAACCAATAGAGTGTGTGTGTGTGTGTGTGTGTGTGTGTGTGTGTCTATCTATGTATATATAGAGAGAGAGAAAGAGAGAGAGAGGGAGAGAGAAAGACAGAAATCATTTTAAGGAATTTGGCACACATGTTTATAGAGGTTGACCATACCCAAGATCTTCAGTTGGCAAGCTAGAGCCTCGGAGAGCCAACAGTGTAGTTCCAGTCTAAATGCAGGCAAGCTGGAGCCCCAGGAAGAGCCAATGTTTTAGTTTGAGTTCAAATGCAGGAAAAAAAACTGATATCGCAGCTTGAAGGCAATAAGGCAGCAAGAGTTTCCTCTTATTAAGCCTTTTTGTTCTATTCAGGACTTCAACAAATTGGATGGGGCCCACCCACTTCACGGAGGACAATGTGCTTTACTCAGTCTACCAATCCAAATGTTAATCTCATCCTAACATATCCTCACAGACACACTCAGAATCATGTTTGACAGAATATCTGGGAACCCTGTGGCCCAGTCAAGTTGACACATAAAATTAACTATCTTACCTGTGTAGAGAATCTTCAAGAGTCCTCCAGCTTTGACAAACTAAAATTGCAATGAAAATCAAAATCCGGGGTCTGGATTCATTAGCAGAGATATATATTCTCTAAGGAAGTTGTTAGGCAGTCACCTTATAATTGGTCCCAGGGTTCCCTACATGTAGGAAGGGGAATGGGGAGGAGAGATTCGGATTGTGCTGTGGCCCAACAGTACCGGCAGGGGAAGGAGCATCCCCTTTTTCTCTCTACCCCTTTCCTAGCTCTTAGTCCTGCCTTGTTTTTGTCACAGAACGGATGTCCAAACCAAGGCTGGGCCAGGATTTTCATGTGGTATGTCAGAACATGAGTTCCTCGAGCTTCTGAAAGAAATGCTGGAGGTGGCAGAATAAAGAAGCAGAAGGAAGACTGTGTAGATATTTTCTTGAATCCTATCCCACTGCTTTCAAACTGTCAGTTTTGTCGTTTTTGGGGGAAGTGAAATCCAAGTTTCCAACAATTATTAGTCCAAGAATAGTAACGATAATAGCCAACAAATGTTGAACACTGACTATGTATCAAGTCATGTGTTAATCATTGTTGCTGTGAAGGTTGCTCAGGCCTCACACCAACACTGTGAGGTAGATCCTATTATTGTCCTTATTATATAGATTAGGAAACTGAGGATGCTCTTAATTTTTATGCTGAACTTACTCCCTAATAGAGATCTTTGGAATCATATGCTTTTGTGAATTGGAGAATTCTGGCTCCACAGTTTTACCTTCTGGGTGCAGAATTTCTGAGGAAATAACCCAGAAAGTTTTTGTTCGCTTAGAGTGAGATAGAAACGTCTCCTATTTACTTTACCTAACTGGGGAATGGGATATCTGCTTACTATGAACATGCCTAATATCCGTATCTGTCCACTCCTTTGTGCATTGAACCTGCCTAGAGAGAAGCCAACACAACCCACTTGGTCATGATACATATGCAGCTGATTTTTACTTGTGGTAATCAAGTTTGATAAAGTCACTGCAAACACTGAATTAACAAATAGTGAGTCTTTGCTCCCAGTGGAAATACAGGGTTAGGTTCCTGAGAGGCTCTGGTCATAACTTTTTCATCAACCAATTAATGTATAACCTTATTTTATGTGTGTTTCTGTGTCAAGACACTTATTTAATTTGTATTGTCGATTCACTAACATTGAACTCCTGGCCAAGGCATCATCGCTCATGCCAAGGCACCCTAACTCGTTAGATAAGAATGAAGCTCATCTAACACATGAATTTTCTCTGTTAGGCACGTCATAACCTTCTTGACTGAGAAACTCTAGACAGTACTTCAGCACTATGTGTAGCAGCCACTTTAAACAGTGAAATCACCAAAAAAAAAAAAAAACAAAAACAAAAAAAGCAAAAATGCAAAATATGTGGCCACAAATAGCAAAAAGGACACTTGTTGAAATGAAACAAGAAGGTAGAGCATTGCTTTGAGCATTGCTTTGTTTGACTTCAGCTGGGAACACGCCTATCAGGCAACTCAAATATGTACATGAATGTCTGCAAATGACTGTGAAAGTACCCCAAGGATTGATTTGGAGGATTTAGGGGTTTACAAATAAATTTCACTGAGTAGGTGAATTCACAAATGTGAATAATGAGGACCAACTGTATTCCCACAGGTATAAACATGAACGCACATGTATATATAATGCCCAGGGCAGGAACCTACTCCAGGGACTTTCTTCCTCTGCTCAGTGGAATCACCTTTGCTTTTAAATCTAGAATTGCTATAAATCCTCTACTCTATCCCCAGATTTTACAAATTAGCAACCACGCCAACCCATTGCAGAACTATTAACATAATATGAAAGAAACCCCCTAAAAATTCAAAGTTAAGTGCTCATATAATAATTTTTATGCTGTTTCTCAACTATGTTCTTAAACCTAGACTCTGCTTAATAATATCATTTTTCTTCTTCAAGATTACTGCCATTTATTAAATATTTGTAGATAATATAGTAAAATCCTTCACATGTTTTAATATTATCCCAGGAAGATAATATTGTCATGTGTAATATTCATTTTATAAAGGAAATCTAACGACTTCAAAACTAATCTCAGAAGCAGTATTCATTCACTTATTCATTAAAAAAATTTAATTGAATGCCCACCTCTTCTATAGGTACCCAAGAAATTAATGGTGAAAAAAATTCCAGCTCTTATGACAAAATCTAGTGAAGAGAAACTAAAATATATTTTGTGTTAAATTTTATTTAAAGAAAACAAAACAAAACAAATAAAAACAAAAGTAAAAACATAGCAACTGATGGGAAGATGTTATTATTTTACACGTGAAATTCACCTTTTGATAAGGTATTGCTAAAGCAGAGTCCTGCAGGCAGGGAGAGAGTAAGCCAGTAAATATTTGGAGAAAAATTGTTCTAGGCCAAAATTACAATAAAATCAAAGGCCCCGGAGGCAGCAACCTGCTTGGTTAGTTCCAGGAATGGCCTAGAAGCTCACTGGGGACAGTGAGCAAGGAAGAAGATGGTAAGAGGAGTAGAGGTCAGAGAGGTAGCCTGGAACCAGATTATGGCTTTTACTCTGAGTGATAGAAGCAGCTTTGGAGGGTTTGGGGCAGAGGAGTGACATTATCTGCCCTATGTTTTAAAAGAATCATTCTGACTGCTCTGTAGAAAACGATTGTGGAGTGGCAGGAAATGATGACAACATTTATGAAGGAATTGCGATAGTCCTGGAGGCTGAGGCAGGAGGATCGCTTGAGCCCAGGAGTTGGAGACTGCAGTGAGCTATGGTGATGCTACTGCACTCTAGCCCACGCAATAGAACAAGATCCTGTCTCCAAAAAAAAAAAAAAAAAAAAAAAAAAAAAAAAAAAAAAAAAAAAAAAAAAAAAAAAAAAAAAAAAAAAAAAAAAAAAAAAAAAAAAAAGGATGAGATCATTTCGGGAATGAAGATAGAGAAGTGGTCTATGGAATAAAGAGCTCATAAAGGAGGTTGGAAGGAACAACCCAGGAGGAAGAAAACAAAGAGAAAAAAATTGTCTTGAAAGCAACTTAAGAACATGTTCTACTGAAGGAGGAAGAATTATGTTTCTAAATATAATGGGAACTATCATACCCATGACTATCAAAGCTGAATAAAAAACACTGAATTAAATATAAAATATAAAAATAAAATAAAATACTGTATGAAGGCATTGGAAAGTAACCAAGGCAAGAATTGAGTGGCTATGATCTCAAAGAGTAAAAGAAGACCTCTACTGTTTTTATGGGGGCCTTTTCTGACTCATGGATAGAGAGAGGCCGAATGGAAAGCAAGAGTCTTGGACTTGTGGCTGCCTCACTGAACTGGGGGAACAGAGTTTTGGAGTTTGAGGATGCAAAGATGCCTAGAACTTGAGCGACTAAGATCCCGGAGAGGTGTAAACTTTAGAGACGTATGAACCTAAAATTTAGCATATAATTTTTCTTGGAGCATTTGCTTACTCCTAAACTGGGGATGCATGGGGTTAGATATGAAAAACAAAAGCAAACAAAAAATTAAGTTGGAAGCAACTGCTGGGAAACAAACAAGCAAACAAACAAAAAGGCAGAGATTTTAGCAGTCTTACAATGCTAGGGAGACATAGATTAATTGAAGCTGAGGGCTTAGCAAGGCAGAGGGCCCTGGTAAGCACCGTTAGTGCTCTAATTCAAACACCTGAGAGTCTATCCCATAGAAAAAGAGGAAAACTGGAAAAAGGCTAGCTCTCAAAAGGCACTAAACACAACCTAAACATGATTGAGATTTTCTTTCTAGGTTATATCTTCCTGGAAGAAGAAACTTAAATTCTCTCTAGAGAATACCCTATAGTAAACTAGAATTTAGGTGTGTAAAAATATCCAGATTGATAAGATAAATAAATAAAAATTACAGATCATTGTGATATATATATATGTATGTCATACACAAAAGTTATAACATTTATATAATAGGCATTCTAGAAGGAGAAGGGAGAGAGAATAGGGGCACAAGTGATATTTAAAGAAATACTGGCTAAGAATTTTTCAAAACTGATGAAATCTCTCAGTCATTGATTCCAAACTTTTATAAAATCCCACAGGTTAAATAAAAAAGAAAACTATATATAGAAAATTCATTTTTAAAAACTGCTAAAAATCAAAGACAAAGAGATAAATCTCAAAATTAATTAGAGAAAAAAGATAAATTTAAAGGGTAAAATATGACACTTGATCATGAAATGAAATTATGGAAGCAAGAAGACAATGGAATGGCATCTTTAAAACGATGGAAAAAATGAAACTTAGAATCCTATACCCAATGAAAATATTCTTCAAAAATTAAGATGAACTAAGGACACTTTCAGGCAAACAAAAACCGAGGGAATTTTTCAGCAGCAAGTTTGCACCAAATGTTACTTTAATAAATTTTTCTGCCAAAAAGAAGATGACAGATGGAAGCACATACAACAGGAAAGCATTCAGAGCACCAGAAATGGTAATATGTGGGTAATACAAAAGGACATTGACTACTCAAATAACAATAATATTAATGCCTTGTGAGTTTAATGAAAGAATGTATAATCCATAAGCTAACAGATGGAGAAATAATGTGATAATACAAAAAATAGATTATTTAAAAATAAGTAATAGGGAAGGAAAAAGGAGAGCAGAAAAAAGAGATAAATAGAAAACAGTGAGATAGTAGACTTAAATCTAAATCGATCTGTGATTGTAGTAAATACTAAATGATTAATTCTTCAAAGAAAATTGTGAGAAGACAAAGATTGTCAGACTGAATCAAAACAAAATACAAATATATGCTGATTTAGAGAGGCCAATTAAATATAAAGTGACAAAAACATTGAAAATATTAACAAAATAATGGAAAAAGATACACTGTTCAAGTACTACTCCAGAGGAAGCTGGTGTGGCTCTACTATTGTAGGTGATAAAATAGAATTTAAGGCAAGTACTATTACTAGAGATAGAGATATTTCATAATGATCAAAATATCAATATAAGAGGAAGATATATTAATACTATAACCTTATAATATATTATAAAACAAGATACTAAATGTGTACACAACTAATAAAGTAGCATATTTGTGTGCATATATATGTGTATTTTCCATATCTCTATTCATGTGTATATCCACAATGGATGCAGGCTGACCCCAAGAAGGGGAAGTAACATTGGGTTAGGCAGCTCTCTTCAGTCAAGGGCTATTCCTGGAGAAGGGTGATGACTAAGAGTTGTCAGCAGGCAGTGTTTATAGTTAGTGGAAAATTTTTTCAATCCTTAAAAAAGAATTTAGTGTATCACAGTATCCGGTAAAAGTGAAGTTTATTCCGGGAATGTAATGCAATCAATGTAATTCATTGCATTAATAAAAGAAAGGGGAGAAAACCCGTGTGATCATCTCATTATTGCCAAAACTGCATTGACAAAATTCAGTATCCGTTTGTGATTTTTAAAAAATCTCATCATACTAAGAATAGAAGGGAATTTCCTGAATCAAGTAGAGGGCATTAACATAAAACTTACAGCAAGTATCATACTTGAATATTTAGGGCTCTCAACCTAAAACAGGAAATGAAATAGTTTGGCAATTGTTACTACTTTTATTCAAAATTAGACTGAAGGTTTTATCAAGTTCACAATAGCAAGGAAAAATGGTATTAAGATTGGAAAGAAAAATATGTAACTGTCATTATTTTCAGATCACATGAGTATTCACGGAGAAAATTCAAAAGAATCTAGAGCTGAAGTGTTAGTTAATAACTAACTTAGCAAAGTTGCTGGATATATAGCCAATATACAAAAAATCCTCACTGAGTTCTACATATCAGAAACAAACAATTATGAATAAGAATTTTAGCATGGTACCATTTAAAATAGAATAAAAACATAAAATAGTAATACATCTAACAAAAGATGTGCAAGACATTTACACATAAAATTACAAAATATTACTGAAATAAACTTAAAAAAACAAATAAAGGGAAAGAATTACCATGTTCATGAATTGGAAGACTTAACTTTATAAAGATGTCAGTTTTCTTCAATTATTCTATTCTAATTCCAAGTCAAATTTTTAGAAGATTTTTATGGAAATCGATAAGCTAATTTAAATTTTATATGGAAATAATGAGATATAAGAATATTCAAGATGGTGTTCAAGAAACTGAACCACAGTTCAAAGACTTTTACTACCAGATATCCAAGATTAATAAAGTCACAGAAGTTAAAACAGTATGATACATAGATAGATAACTCAAAGGAACAAAATAGAAAATCCAAACAGAGAGCCATGTATATACAGTCCCCTGATTTATGACCAAGGTTACACTGCAGTGTACCTGGGAAAGGGTGATCTTTTCAATAAATGCTTTCCAGATAGGTAGAAAAATTAAATGTAAAAATTAGCACAAAAAAGATTCACTAAGAGACAGCACAGAAGAATGTCTTTAAAAGATTATATATGATGATATCTTTGTATAAATATTTTGTATCTCTATATAAGGACAAACAAAAATTTCTTAATCAAGACATAAAAAGTATTAACCAAAAGTATGGGTTCTTAAAATTAAGATCTTCTATTACAAGATACTGGTATGAAAGTGGAAAGCCATGCCGCAAAGTGGTAGGAGATATTTGCAACACATAAATCTGACAAAAGACATATTCAGAATATAAAAGAACTTTTAAAAATCAATAAGAGAGGCACAACCCAATTTTTAAATGGAAAAATACCTGAATAATCACTTTACAAACGAGGACATCCAAATGGCAAAACAGTGATTAACATCATTAGTTATCAGGAAGGGTATAGTAAAAAACACAGATCTGAAGGGTCATGGTGAACTTAGATTTGATTCAAGTTTATTTGATTTGCTTCAAAATTCCAATCAGATAGGTAGGTCCTAGTAAACATGGAACAGAGATTCAGAGGGCAGGGCACACTGAGAGTTTGAGGTGACTACCTGGATTGAAACTGAGGATGTAGTTGCAAGAAGAATTGTGACTGACAAGAACTAGGCAATATTTCACCATTCTGAAGCAAATGCTTTGGTCCCCGTGAGGGAACCAGAGTGCTAATTAGGAAACAGAAGCTGAAACTCAGTGTCACATACCTTCTGAAAGGAGTGATGTCAATGGACTGTAATAACGTGGATATGCATGCCCAGGACACTTGTTGGTAAAAAATCCATAAGACAAATCCTGATGTAAACCCATTGGAAAGAGAGTCAAGGACTCATGGAGTATTTTACTGATGTAATCAAATAAATTTCATTACCACTAACAACAAACTCACAATGAGATACCACTACACTCTGACAATACCAAATGTTGGTCAAGATGTGGAGTAACTGGAACTCTGCTACCCTAGTAGTGGTAATGTAAATCGATACAATCCCTTTGGGAACCATCTGGCTGTATCTACAAAAGCTGAATTTAGCCTATGGCACAGCAATTTCAGTCTTAGGTTTATGCCTAAGAAAAATGAAAATATATGTACACATGCACACACACACACAAACTTGTACAAGAATATTCATAACAGTTTTATTCAAAATATCCAAAACCTAAAAGCGACTCAAATGTCTATCAATAGTGGAATAATTAATAATTGTGGTTTATTCCTACAATACAATATTATACTACAATGAAAAAGAATAAATCACTAGTACATGCAATAATAGGAGTGATACAATATTAAATCAAAGAGGATACATATAGTATGTGTTTTATTATTGGCTTGATACTAAATTGGAAAACAAATAAAATTAACCTATGGTGATAAAGATTAGTGGCCACTCTTGGACATAGCAATGACTGGCAGAAGGCCTTTAAGAGGCTGCTAGGATGCTGGAAATATTCTACAGTTTGATTTGAATAATGATTACAGAGGTATATTTACTTAATAATTTGTCCATCTGTATATATATTTAATATTTATGAACTTTTTATGATTTTAGTTCAATAAAATACCCAAAAAAGGAGAAGGAGGGAGGGCTCAGATGTGTGGAAGGTGTGGATGGCTTATTTTAAATGAGTACTGGACATGGCAACATGGAGGTCATTGGCAACCTTGACCAAAGCGGTTTCAATGGAGTGATTAAGAGGAACACCTAATGGAGTGGGTTCAGGAGCGAGTGGGAGGAGAGTAAGTTGAGACAGTGAGTATTGATTGCGTAGGTTCTGACTCTGGTTGGGTTCCAAGGTCCCTCATGATATTGCCCTGCACAATCTACATACCCTTTTCTTCCCATGATTCTAAAATATCTACCCTTTCTTCCTCCCAAGCCCTAAGGCCCCTCTTGGCTGTTACTCTGTATCAATACTTTGAATACTGTATTATCTAAATGAGAAAAACCTCCATCAAGGCACTCAGTGAGCAGAGAAATGAATTTAGTAAAGTGCCCCATGGCATCCCCCAAAGAGCCAGGTTTAAAATGGTGCAAAACGATGGTTCTCAAATATTAATGAATTTTAGAATTATTCATAAATAGCTTACTAAAAATGCAGACATCTGGGCATCACTGCCGAGAGATTTAGATTCATTCGCTCGGTGTGGTGGGGGAAGCGGGGAATGGCAGAAATCTGCATTACAATATGCACCACAGGTGAGTCTGGTGTTACTGATCTGCAGATATCTTATTCTGAGACACTGGTATGTTACATACAAGTGGACAGGAAAGGGAGAATAGAGGCAGGACTCCACTATTGGTTGGGTAGATGGAATGAAAAATGATTCTATCCTCATTTCATTTCTTTCCTTTCCTGGGGCCTTCAGCCCCTCTTGTGTAGACAAGCCCTCTGAGCCCTGGGATGGGATCATGTTCCTTTTCTGCCGTCAAGGTGCTGTGTGCTATAGGCTTATAAGAAAACCAAAGCTTTGCTGATAAACCTTCTTCTTTCTTTCATTTCCCCTTTTCTCTTCTTTCATCCTTCCCTTCCTATCTTTCCCTGTTCCCCTCCCCTTCCTCCTATCGTCCAACCTCCCCTTTTCTCTTCTTCTTTTTCACTTTTTGTTTTCTTTTTCATTTTTCTCCCACTTCTTTTTCACTTTTGCCTTCCCTTTCTCCCTCTTTTCCTCCCTCCCGCCAACTCTCAGATAGAAAAAAGGAAGTTCAACCACAACTCTAATTCTACGTATTGTGTCTTCATGGTCAACAAGCCCTACGCCATCACTTGCTCTGTGGTGGCCTTCTACATCCCGTTCCTCCTCATGGTGCTGGCCTATTATCGCATCTATGTCACAGCTAAGGAACACGCCCGTCAGATCCAGATGTTACAACGGGCAGGAGCCCACTCCGAGGGCAGGCCCCAGCCAGCAGACCAGCACAGCACTCATCGCATGAGGACAGAGACCAAAGCGGCCAAGACCCTGTGCATCATCATGGGTTGCTTCTGCCTCTGCTGGGCTCCATTCTTTGTCACCAATATTGTGGATCCTTTCATAGACTACACTGTCCCCGGGCAGGTGTGGACCGCTTTCCTCTGGCTTGGCTATATCAATTCTGGGTTGAACCCCTTTCTCTACGCCTTCTTGAATAAGTCTTTTAGACGTGCCTTCCTCATCATCCTCTGCTGTGATGATGAGCGCTATCGAAGACCTTCCATTTTGGGCCAGACTGTCCCCTGTTCAACCACAACCATTAACGGATCCACACATGTGCTAAGGTGAGTATACTAAGGGAGTTGACCCATTTGGTTGATATGCATTACCTGGAAAGGGTAACACTCCAGCTTTCTATTTTCAGAGTGGTTATACCTGAAAACCTGTGTAGAATTTGCAAAGATTAAAGAAGATTCTACCATCTGGTCGTGGAATAGAGTGGTGGATAAGGGCTTAGGCTCTGGAGGGAGACTGACCTGCATTCAAATCTAGTCTCCATAGTTTTGTGACCTTGGGAAGGTCATTTAACTATTCTTAACCTTAATTTCATTTTTTAAAAACTTAAGAATATAATCATTGAATCTATATCACAGAGATTTTGTGAGGATCAAATTAGCTAATGCATATAGGGCACATAGCACAGAACCTGATACCTAGTGAGCATTTAGTAAATGTTATCTATTATTATTTAAAGGTAATATTTTAGATTAGTGGTTAAAGATATGGGCTTCAGAGTAAAGTAGACTTTACCTTGACTCTCAATGTTCCTACTAGCCATCGTATAATCTCTCTTGGTTTTACTTTCCTCAACTTTAAAAAATGGTAATTCTCATCCCATAGTATTTTTGTGAAAATTGAGATAATACATTCATATAGGGCCTAACAAATAGTAGGCACTCATAATAGTACTAATAATTTTATTAATATTAGTAGGACTAGTACTAATAGCATATTGCCTGATAACCTAAAACAGCCATAAATAACATGATAAATTAAAATAAATAGAATAATAAATATGTAGCAGTAATGCCATGTAATGAATGATCTGGTGGAGGTATGGGCAATCTAGAATGGAGGTGTGAGCATGAAGAAGCTGATTTGGCTGAAGAAACTCAGGGAAGTCTTTTATGTGAAGCTGAGACAAGGAGGAGCTATTAGGGAAGCCTTCCAGGCAAATAGAGAAGTGTGAGGGAAGAACTGGGGAAACTGGAACATGGAAAGCTCTGATGACTTACCCAAAGTCACGTACATAGGTGGATGGAGGCGAGAGTGACTTTGGAGTTGAAAGTTCAGTGTCTAGTCATGATGCCTCTTTCCAAACCTTGAGAATTTTCTGGCCACCCTGGGATAGGATTGCTCTCAGCTGTGAAAAGCCATGTGCGATAAGTACGTTCATCCTGTAGCAAAAAATTGTCAATGACATTTTTTTTCCTTTGCTCTGAGATGCACAGGAATTTCTAAACAGTGGTTTCTCTTTGAAAGCATTAAATTTATCTAATGATGACAGTATTCAGCTGTCCTGGCAGGTTGAAATTGGGGAACTTTCATTTGCCTGTGTAAGAAAAGTAAGAATTGCTATAAAATATAAATGCTGTGCCTCAGAGTCTACTCAGAAGCGTGAATTAAATTTTCTGCTGCCAGTGCAGGCAAACTTGTAGCTAAAGTCTAGCATAGTGTGGAGGTTCCAGCTGGTGGAAGGGCCCCGAAGGATACTTCTAGAGGCTGACATTTTCTCTTAATTATTATGCCTTAGTGAGTGTCATAGAAAGAAGTCAACCATAAAGTAAGTGCACAAGAACTTGTGTGGGTGCCAGATAGTTTTTAGCTATTTAAGCTAGCAGTTGCCTAAGTACAGGCTGTCAACAACTTACAAACAGCGTATGCTCCAGCAATACATTTGCTAAGTCAGTTGTTCAGAAGTTGATGTCATTTTCCCGTAGAAACTGCCATAGAAAGAGTTTGTGAGTTTCTAGGACAGCCCAAGAAAGCCTGTTTTACTAATGCTTTACTATTTAATATCTGCTGAATTTGGTAATCTGCAGTATGCTTACAAACTAAAGAAATTGCAATTCAAAGATGGCATACGGGCTGGGCACGGTGGCTCACAACTGTAATCCTAGCATTCTGGGAGGCCAAGGCAAGAGGATTGCTTGAGACCAAGAGTTCAAGACCAGCCTGAACAACACAGCAAGATCCCATGTATACAAAAAAATAGAAAAATTAACCAGATGTGGTGGCACATGCCTGTAGTCCCAGCTACTTGGGAGGCTGAAGCAGGAGGATCGCTTGAGTCCAGGC
>RJWJ010029070.1:0-20930 GCA_004363605.1 Indri indri | reverse complement strand
TTTTTTGAGACAGAGTCTCACTCTCTTGCCTGGGGCGAGTGCCGTGGCGTCAGCCTAGCTCACAGCAACCTCAAACTCCTGGGCTCAAGCCATCCTACTGTCTCAGCCTCCCAAGTAGCTGGGACTACAGACATGCGCCACCATGCCCGGCTCATTTTTTCTATATATATTTTTAGCTGTCCAATTAATTTCTTTCTATTTTTTGGTAGAGACGGGGTCTCGCTCTTGCTCAGGCTGGTCTCTAACTCCCAAGCTCAGAACGATCCGCCCGCCTCGGCCTCCCAGAATGCTAGGATTACAGGCGTGAGCCACTGCGCCTGGCCTGTACTGTGTGTTTTAAGCTGAGTGTTACTACAAAAGAGCCAGAATGCTAAAAAATTAAAAAGTTGATAAAGTTAAAAAGTTACAGTGAGCTAAGGCTAATTAGTTATTAAAGAAAGAAAAACATTTCCATAAATTTAGTGTAGTTTAAGTGTTCATTGTTTATAAAGTCGGCAGCAGCGTGCAGTGACATCCTCGCCTTCACATTCCCTCCTCGCTCACTCTCTGACCCACCCAGAGCAGCTTCCAGTCCTGCAAGCTCCATCCATGGTAAGTGCCCTGTACAGGTGCACCATTTTTTAAAATCATTTTTGCCATATTTTTATTGTACATTTTCTATGTTTAGATACACAAATACTTACCACTGTGTTACAACTGCCTGTAGCATTCAGTACGGTAACCGACGGTACAGGTGTGCCGCCCAGGAGCAATAGGTCGTACCGTGCAGTCTAGGTGTGCAGTGTGCTCTGCCATCTAGGTTTGGGTAAGTGCATTCTATGATGTTCACACAATGAGGAAATCGCCTAACGATGCATTTTTCAGAACGTATCCCACTGTTACGTGATGCAAGACTATAATACCAATATACTATATATACTATGCTATATACTATACTATAATACTAATTTGTCTTTTTCACTCTCATTTTCTCGTGAGTGAGTATCAGGGGTTCTAAAGGCTGCAGAATGTATGATATCACAACAGATTAAATTCAAAAGCAGATGGAATATGCCTGTAATCCTACAGAGCAAGACTCTGTCTCCAAAAAAAAAAAAAAAAAACAAGCAGATGGAATACAATGTACACTATTCAGGTGATGTGGTATACTAAAATCCCACACTTCGGCACTATACAACATATTAATGTAACCGAATTCAACTTGTATACCCTAAGTTTATTAAAATAAGAAAAGGAAAATAAAAAGAATGCAGTTTTCTTCTAGTAAGCCAGACATTAAAGACACTTGCAAAACCATGAAGCAATGCTGCCCTTCTCACTAAATTTTCTTTTTAAAAAATGTAGTTTTTAAAAATTTATTTATTTTAATATCTAATGGGTTTATTATTGATATTTTAAAATGAATTAGTAAATAACTTTTACAAGTTCTCAGCTTTAATTTTGAATACAGAAAATATGAATAGATATAACTCATATGAATAGACTCTTTGGGGTCCTCAATAGTTTTAAGAGTGTGCAGGAGTCCTGAGACCAGGGTTTGAGGACAGTTGACGGAGGATGTGAGGCTCAGTGTTACCCACGTCACAGAGGGTTATGCGACTTCCAGCCCTGAGATTCACAAAGACAAAAGGCAAATTATTGCCCATGTTTTAAAATCTAGTATTCATATTTATTGATTCAAAACTAATTGTTTATAATAACTAAGAGGAAGATGTTTTCTCTTTCAGATAGTTCTGAGGCTCTCTCTATATTTTTAAAAAATTATCGTTTATTATTACTACCCCTAATAGTTATTATTTATTAAACACTGACTTCATATTAAGCACTTTACATATATAAACTCATTTACTCTTCTTGACAACCCTACAGAGACGCCACCACAGCACTCACTGTTGTGCATGTGAGAGAACTGAGGATTAGAAAATGCTAAAATGGCTTGCCTGAGGTCACCTGGCTGATAAATGGTGGAACAGGGATTTATTCTAACTAAAGTTTAGTCAACTTCATAACCAGGACCCATTTCCACTATCATATCTTACTTTCTTTGAAGCCAGTAATATTGACTTTTAATGCCTTTAATTATTCACTATGTATTTTAATTCATTATGTATGATCATCATTTGCCTTTATACCAATACCTTGTACAAATACCAATTGAACTGAATGGCTTAACATCATGTTTGGCCATAGCAACGTGGGTCCAACGATTAGCATTTAATCATCGGTTCTTTCATTTGCTCATTCGATGAGCATACATGTAGTGCTATGTTGGCCAGGCACTGTTCTGTTTAGTTCAAACAAAGGGGACAATAATCTCTGCTTGCTTGGAACATACATTCTAATCAGGTGAGATAAATAATAAATGGTACACAAAAAATAATAAAAATATCAATTACATAGGATGCTGGAGTTATGCATCCTAAGGAAGCAACAGAGCAGACTGAAGGGAACTATTCAGGTGTGTAGGTAGGGTGTGGTGAGGAGGTCGGCGTGGCATGTTTTATCAACAAGAAGCCTGTGGGGCTGGAGCAGAGTGAGCAGGAGGAGTGTGGGAGGAGATGAAGCCAGAGACGTTACAGGGTACTGGACAACTTCCTGCCCTACAGCCCAAGTAAGGCCTTCGAGTGGAAGAGTAGGATTTCGAGTAAGGGGATGACACGATGTCACTTTTATTTTATGAGGATCACTCTGGCTGCCCTGCTGAAAATAACGTGGACAAAGGTGGCAATCTCAGAGACAGTTTGGGGGGTTATTGTCAAAATCCAGATAAGACGTGATGTGGCTTGGAGTAGGATACAATTCAGAGCCAGGGTTTTGATTTCAGAAGTAGTGAGAAAGGAAAAGGTGAGAAGAGGTTGAATACTGACCGTGTGAGGGGAGGAAGCCTGACACCAAGTTTCACCAAGGACAACTCCAGGTATCAGAGATCATTGATTGTTACCAAAGTCATCCTTGTATCACGACGTCTACCCTAAAGTGAAAGTGAAATATCTTCTTTATATTTGTATTGTTTTATTTTTAGGAGGAGCAGGAACTACAGGAATCGGTAAATAGCTGCCAATGAGTAGTAACTACATTATTCATGGAGTAAAACGAATACGCGGATGGGGCGCCTGAGCTAGGTGGCAAATGACTAAATGACTGCAGACGCGTGATTACCAGAGGATTTGGGGACACTCCAATCCGATAAAACAAGTTTTCCTAGGACTTTAAATGGAGTTATCAGCAATTCCTGCATCTACCCAAATCCAAGTACAATTGTTATCTCTGTCTAAAGGTTGATTGTTCGAAGGCAAGTAAATACTTAATTTAATTGTTTGTCTTTGCTCTGAGTGTTTTTAAAGCAGAGCCTGACAGATATTTGGATTAATTTAATGAGCGTTTTCAATTTGAGAGAGAGCTTAAAGTGTTAAAAGTAGTCGTTGGTTAAAATTCCAGAAGTTACACCAGCAGGGTTTGAATTCTTATGTCATTCTTACCAGTTGTGACCTCCAGTGCATTATCTAACCTCTGTCTTGCTTTCTTCTTCTGAGAAATGCAGATAATTACAGTAATAGCAGCTATGTCTTACAGGTTTTGAGATTAAGGGAGCTTATGCCTATACCACGTATGGCACATGCCAAGTGCATGATAAATGCTATTGTTATTAGAAGGCCAGTTTGAAGATTTCAAGGGAAGCATCCTTGTTAATGCATAGGATAATATTAATGCAGTAACGGATGAACTACTACTTCTTTCAATCACTATTAGTGCCATAAGCCAAAAAATTTATGGCTTATGGTTAAGAAACTCAGCAGTATTTTGTCTAAGGCAAGGAAAAAAAATGTTTTGGTGCTTACAATTCATTTATTGATATCTGAAAAATTTCCCTATCACCAAGGCTATTTCCTACATATATTGGAGAAAGAGTACCCTTCCACCTATATCTATAGTAAATGCCAAGGCAAGATAGAATAGAATAGGAAAAAAACAGGAAAATCTTCCAGATGCTACATAATTTTCTAATTCATTCTTTTCTACCTAGTTTTACATTTACTTTCTTTTTGAAAATACTCTTCTCTCAAACCCTTGTCAACTCAGAGTAATATTTCTAGAGAAAATACATATTTACAAAGCAAAAAGAGACTCTTCTTTGTAGTGGAATTAGTTGTAAATTTTTTAAAGCTTTTATTTTCTGGTTGCATAAATATTGTTCACCTGAAACAACAATGAAAACTCTTACTGAGACCACATATTTACATCTATTTGTAAATTTGAAATTCCCTGGAACTTCCCAAGTATATATTTATGAATGTTTATGTCTCTGCTATAAATACCTAGATATAACATAATTTATATACAGTATATGACATGTTTATATGTAATGCCATTATGTATATAGCAATATTATTGAAATTATTTTTGAAAAGTAAAAAAGTAAAACAGCTAAACAACAACAAAAAATAATGGCTATGAATGATAAACATGCTCACATGGGACCAAAGATTATTGCCACATAGTAAAATCACAATCAGGAAAGAAAATGTGTTTCTGCTGAGGAGATGCACTAGTGCAGAACGTGACGGTGGAGATCTTCCCTCAGTCCCTGCGGGTGCCATGAGCCAAAAGATTCCAAGTTTGTTTGAACAAAGCCACAGAGGAACTGCTGCTGGGAATCAATTTCAGGCTGTGGAGAAAGCCCTCCAAAAGCCAAAGAATGTGGTCTCATGCAGGGCATGGGATTTTCCAGGCGTATTTTGCAGTGTGGGAATGGCTTTATACTGACACGAAGGGAATGGGGAGCAGGCGGGAAGCTCTTTTCCTGTGAGCTGGCTAAAACCTCAACAACCTGATGCTCGCACAGATCACTCAGATGCAGCATCCTGTTTCTACACATAACAGTTTTGCTTAGATGATTAGGCCCCTCACCACACAGACTTCAGTTTTAAGTGCCGTGTGAGCTACGTCAACTGGGCTGCAACAACCAGGCTTTGTGTGTGCCCGAGCTTTCCCTCAGCCTTGGTGCCTGTCCTTTTGTCGAGGCCAAGCTCCTCTCATTGCGGAAGACCAACAGCCTGGAGGAGAGAAGCTTAAATAATATTTTCCTTCAACTAGGAGGTTATCCTTTGAAAAAGTAAGTCTGATTTCCAAGAATAATCGCTCCCTCTGGGTGCAGAGAAACCTATAGTTTCTTGGAACCTCTGGCTGCCTTCAAGTTTGGCTCGCATCCTGGTTTACTTCACATCCTTAGTACATGTAAGGAATGAAGCAAAGAGAGAACAAAGCGCCGCTGCTAACGCCATTTCAACCTAAGGCCATGGACTAGCCAGATTTGGCCCTGCAACCGTCTGGGGATGTGACTGACACGTTTCCATGTTAGTGACTGATCCGCAATCTGAAATCATCAAAAATCTAAAATCTCCAATTGCACAGCCTGTGTAAGACAGGCACACAAGATACCTTTCGATGGAGTGAAAACTAATTAAGGCATTCAAAGTGATCAAAACTTATGAAGTGGCTTTAATTATTTTTTCCTCTGTAGAAGTCAGATATGCACATACCCAGAGGAAGGTTTTTGGCATTTCTCAAAACATATTAGAATACAGAGACTTTCTTTTGCAGAACATCACAAAGGCCTAACGTCCAAGGAATATTCTTCAGGAAACCCTATTATCAGAATTCATGATCTTAAACCCAAACAAATAACAACACAGAAATATTTCTCTAAGTTTATCTTTCAGCAAGTTAGAGACAATCTCCAAGTGCAATGGTCAAAGCAAAACGTATAACAAAGCATTGGCATAACAGTATAAAAAACTCACTTAAAATATCTCTATCTCTCCTGTAATTCTCCAGAGAAATTAACCCATAGACCTGCCAATTTTCTGTTAAATCCTTTCTCTAATATCATAAACTCTTTGTGTCTTTTTGTTGTGAGTTAGGATGAGAAGTTGAAGATTACTGAGTGGGGAAGATTGCGCAGGTTCTCAGGGTCTCTACTATGCTACTGCCATTAAAACACAAAGCAGAATATCTGAAATATCTGCAGGCACATCTTCAATGACAGCACTTGAAGTGAAAATATTGATGCAAGGAAGCAAGTTAGGAAAATCAGGAATTCTGTAATGTTCGCGTGGAGATGCGTTCCTCTTCTTTCTGTTATCTTCTGTTATCTTGCATCTGCACAGATGTTCCTTTTTTTTTTTTTTGAGATGAGGTCTCACTCTGTCATCCAGGCTGGAGCGCAGTGGCAAGGCCACAGCTCACAGCAGCCTCCTGAGTAGCTGGGGCCATGGGTGCCACCACACCCAGCTACAGAGAAGCTATTTAGTTGCCATTTAACACACTGAGGGCCATGCTGGAAAAAAACATTTTTTCCTTGGGGCCACAGTGTTTTATTATAAAAATAGAACAAAAACTTTGAAAATAAAGCGATCCTTTCTAATTTAATGAAAAACTTGTTTTTGTTATTGTTTTCAGTGCATGAGTTATATGCAACTTGAAAAACAGTTCTCGCGCAGCCAAGGCGAAGAGACCTGCGCGTCACGTAGGCCTCGCGGGGCCTGGGTTGAAAGCAGCTCACATGGCAGGTAACGTGTTAATTCTTACATGCTGCTGAAGTATGAGTTTATAGTCTTGAAATATTGAATTATTATTATTTCGTTCTTTGGATTTTAATTCATTTTTTCATGAACACACATTTTGTATAATAATATGCAGACTGCATTTCTAAGCACCATTATATAAAATGTATATTACAATAATTTTCCACATCTCAATTAGGTACCATATATTTGTAGCCATTGCACCCCGAAGAAGCTGATAGACCAAAAGGTAAATAGTAGCTCTCTGTGTGGTAAGGTATGGCTGATATATATTTTTTAATTGTCACATTTGAATTTCAAAATTTATGCATTTCTTTATATTACTTTTTTAACAGAAAAAAACATATCTCAGTTTTCAGATATACTACGATCATTGTGGGATGGACGGTGATGTCCAGATTGCCAGGGTTGCGTCTTAGCTTCTGCACTTCCTTTCTGTGTGGTCTTGAGTGAGTGACTTAACCCCTCTGGATCTCAGCTCTAACGTGGGAAATGGAGGAAAATGTCAGGACCTACTTCCAGGGCTGCTGTGTGCAGCCGAGGAGTCAGTATGCTGGTGGTACCTGGGTGTGTCCGGCAGTCTGAAAATTTCAGCTATGTTGAGAATTATTATTTCTAAATTGCTGAAGCGTGTTATTTATGAGCTTGGAAGTATACCAGTGGTAGAAGGTCTTTTCCAAAGTAAATGCAATTTAATCCTGGAGGGGCCTAGTTCCTCAGATATACTGTACTGCAGCTTGTAACAGTAATTCGGCTTAAACTTAACTCTTTTATCTCTTTTTGACTCTGACTGCAAGGTCCTAGGGAGCATGTCATGCCTCTGGTCCTCACTGCACTGCACCCCGCGTTGTGGGGGCCACAGACCTTTGTTAAATAAATCGGTGCCCTAGTGGCCCCTTTGGGAATTAGGGGCTTCTTATTCAATTTTCAGGGAATAGAGGCTTTGGTCTGTGCCCCAGTGGGTTTTAAATATTCACACCCCGAGGCCACTTTCTGTTCACTAGCAGGACGAGAGTGGCGGTGTCCTCGGCGTGGTGCCCTGTCCCGCAGCATGCGTGTCGCCTGGGAACCGACTGAATCGAAACCTCTGGGGCAGGGGCCTGGCGACCGGCATTTTCACAAGGCAGGGCAGCTGAGGCAGCAGGCAGGGAGGGGACACCCAGCGGCTCCGGCGGCCGACAAAGGCAGTGCAGCCTGCGCAGGAGAGGTCAGCCCGAGTGGAACGCAGATTGCTAACGGAAGCTGGGTCAAGCTGGGGCCGCGGGTGTGGGCGGATCAGTGGGAGCAGGGCCCGCTGAAGGATGGGAAGCCGAAGAGGAAACCAGGTTTGACGCAGACGTCAGCTAATGAAGCAGCACGGTGGTGACTGAAGGATGCATTTGGGATCCAAGGCAGAGCCGCCAGCTTTCCTCCCCCGGGGGGCCCCCTTGTGAAGCTCACAAACCCGGCTGTACGACTTGTATTTCTAATTCTTACCTTTATAGGTAATATCAGAGCAGGCTTTGCAGTAATGTTCTGTCCCTGTCGCTGCTCACCGAGTCCTTCTGTTTCCAGCGCGGGGAGGGCTGTGCAGAGCGGCGCGCTGGCAGGTCCTCTGAGCGTCTTCGTTCCGCGCCGCAGCAAGGCCAGTCTCTGAAGTCTGGGCAGCGGCGCTCTCCTCACCGCTGTGCTTACCAAACGGGGTAATGGCTGCAAAAATCCTTCGTAAACTGTACATACTGTCCAGATGTCGTCTGTATTTTAACTAGGCCTTTCTGTGACTGGATTTTGTTTCCTTATGTCCCCAAGATTGGACAACAGTTCTTCAGATGCATTTATTTTGTGACAGGCCGTGTGGTTATTAGGATAGAAAATGACAGACTTGTTTCAACTTCAGCTTGGTCACTTACTAGCTCCGTGACTCTGGGCTAGTTATTTACCCCTGTCAGCCCCAGAATAAAGTCGAGATCATAAAATCCATCAACAGGATTACGAGGCACATGCGCGTGGTAGGCCTGGCACACGCGCGTGGTAGGCCAGGCACACAAGCACCTTAGCGGCTTTCTCTTGTAAATGCAGGACAGCTAAGGTCAAGAAAGGGCTCAGAAAAGATGACAGAGTGAGGCAGCTGCACTGTGTGCCATTTCCCTGTTTGGAACCCTACAGTGACCTCCCGTCTCAGAGCAAGAGCTGCAGACCTTAAAATGTCCCCTAAGGCCACACCCTTAGAGGGTTCACTAAGCCTCTGCTCCCCACCCATCTCCTACTTCCTCCCTTCTGACAGACACCTCGGGAGCTACAGCTGCGCTGGCCTCAACGTCACCTGGGTGTCACCCCTGGGGGAGGCCTCCCTGCTACCTTGGGTAACATTCCCATTCTCCCCAGACTAACTACCCCTCTTTCTCGCTTTATTTTTCTCCTTGCTCTTCTCATTCCCTAATGTGCAATTTATTTTACTTATTTATCTTGTTTATTTTCACCTTCTCTTTCTAGAAGGTCCACTAGGTTGAGGAATTTGTATCTTTTGCTCATTCGTTTATCCTCAGGGCCCAGAATGCTGCTTGGTATGTGGTAGGCACTTATAATTTATTTCCTGGATGACTCAAGACCAGAGCTCTGCCAATGACTCTATAGTAATAACTAAGATTTGTATAGCTCTTTGCACGGAAGAGTGTTTTACATGCATTATATTGTTTTATTCAAGAGTGCATGTGCAATGATTTTGTACAATGACAGGCTAATTCAGTGTGCATTTTTTCCAAAAAATTTCCTAGTAATGCTTGGCATTCTATTGGTCTTTTGACTGGAGGAGAATGTTTGGATCAAGGACATTGCAATGAAACAGACTCCTCCAAACTGATTTGAGAATTAGAGTTCACGTGAAGGTGGGCTCAGTCCATCTTTATTCCGAAGACCTAGCTCTGTAATAGCATCAGTGTAACATCGCAAATACACTGAAGTGTGAGGCCTCTCGGGGGCACCCTCACGTAAGATCCTTCTTAAAACTCATGAAACTACTGGACACCAACCACTGAATTTGTCGTTGGAAACTTCGGGTTCCTTGTGGCCTGGGTGCCTGTTCTGTTCACTTGGAGCCTATAACGTGGTTGTGTGCAGGGAGCAGGGCTGCCCGTTCTGCTGGAGAGCAGTCTTCAGGCTACGGGGAGGGATGGGCTTCCTCTCCACTGGTCAAAAGTGTTAACTATTGTTTTTGCTTTGAAACATAGAGCTCTGCTTAATTGAAATATTCCCAAATGTCTGACTGTCTTTAATCTTTAGTGTTATAAAAAGGCAAAGAAAACAATTAAAGCAAGACCGGCCTCCTAGCTCCGAACCTTCTGGCACATCTGATATTAGAAACTCAAAATTCATCGTGTGCTGGAGTTGTGCAAGATTCCTAAATAGGGATTCCCGTGCCAGGGATTGTTTCCCGAGAAATATGTTCAAACTTTCCACTGCTCATTACTATTGTAAACCCCACATTGTGATGCTCATCCGTGGACTGTTGGGGTGCATTCCGGGTTATCTCTCACGCAGTATCCAGTGCCCAACTGACGTTCCCAGGCAAGCCTGGGAAGTCACTGCCCTGGTGAAGGTGTGTACGTGGGTGCTGAGCTCCCGCTCACCCCAGAGCTCAGGCCCAAGAGCCTGTGAAGGAATCAGGCTTTGGGTCAGGCCCCTGGGTCACTGTTCCTCAGGTCAAAGTAAAGGAGAGTGTCTGTGTGTGTGTGTGCGTGCATGGGTAAGACAGAGAGAGAGAAAGGCAGGAACTGCATGTAATAAGAGCAGTAATCTATTTCAGTGGAAACAGGTGACAGAGTGTAAGGTTTTGAATACTTGCTTATCTTTTCCTTGTGTCAGAGTGGCTGTCCTGCCCCTCGAACTCTCATCTATTAATAGACATGTTTCCCACAAAAGAGGACCAGTGGTGGTCTCTGCCTTCGTGCTACCATCCATTCCTGTCCCTCCACCACACTCTGCCCCATGGATTTCTCAGAAGGAGGAGAAGGAAGGGAGAGATCTGTCCAATACACTCAAGGACATCTACTTCTAACAGCACATCGTGAGTCGTAATCCCAGGATTCACTGTCTTGTCTGTTTCCTTCCACTAAGAGTCACGGCATCTGTGTCCCCGCCTGGAGCATCCGAGGGGTGACAGAAGAATGCTTGCTCTTGCTCATCCACACCCAAGCAGGAGGACCTCAGACTAGTTTGTATTTCTTTCTTAGGTTGCAGAATTGAGCCGGGACCCGTCAGCATGCAGTGCTCGCGGGATACTGTGGTAGCTAGCACTCTCACTCCCACCGGGTGTGGGTATCCACCCAGGCCTCATGTAAAGGTCTTTGGTTTTTACGTGTTTTTGATTTACTGATTGCGACATTTGTTGAAAATTTGGAAAATACAAAAAAAAGTGAAGATAAAAGAAAATAAAACACAATCCAACCACCTAGAGTCATCCACTATTTGGTTATTTTTCCTGGTTCTTTTCTGTATATTTTTCTGCACAGTTGACATCATTTAGTATATAGCATATTATATTTTCCCTTTATCTTCATATCATAAAGTGTTTCCAAAGTCAAAAAAAAATTCACAGATGGTAGTATTTTCATGGTGTCATAATGCTCCATCAAGGAGTATTTGATGGTTTATTCAATTATTCTCTAACATAAAGTATTTAGATTGCTGCCAGTTTTTTCCCTGCAAGTAATAATGATTGTATTTAATGTTTGTCTGCCTTTCTGATTACATTCTCTTAGTATTTTCTCAGAAGAGGAGCTGTTGGAAATGAGAGTGATAACACCTTAAGGTCCTGTTGCATGTTGCCAAATTGCTTTACAGACATTTTATTTTACTCTCTACTCCACCGTCAGGCTATGAGACTGTTCTTCTTACCACACTTTCTTTTCTTTTCTTTTTTTTTTTTGAGACAGAGTCTTTCTCTGTTGCCCAGGCTAGAGTGCCGTGGTGTCAGCCTAGCTCACAGCAACCTCAAACTCCTGGGCTCAAGCGATCCTCCTGCCTCAGCCTCCCAAGTAGCTGGGTCTACAGGCACACGCCACCATGCCTGGCTAATTTTTTCTATATATTTTTAGTTGTCCAGCTAATTTCTTTCTATTTTTAGTAGAGAAGGGGTCTCACTCTTGCTCAGGCTGGTCTTGAACTTCTGACCTTGAGCAATCCTCCTGCCTCGGCCTCCCAGAGTGCCAGGATTACAGGCGTGAGCCACCACGCCCGGCCTTACCACACTTTCTTTAACACTAATATTTAAAAATATTTCCTAATTTGATTGGTGAAAACCTGTTTCTCATTGTAGTTTCCACGGCATTCCCTTGATTATCAGCAAGGATGAAGTGCATTGCCTATGTTGGTTGATTATTGATATTTCTTCTTATGTGAACAACCTCTTCATGTCCCATTTATCTAGGAAGAGATCATCATGAAAAAACTTGTTCTCACTGTGTCAAAAGGAATGATCCATATTTAGGAGGCTGGAAGTAAGAGGAGGAATCAAAAACTGAGACACCAGCGTAGGCATCATCCACAGGGGATGAGAGATGTGCGGTCCCCTGCAGGCAGGTGGCAAAGCCAGGCTAAGCGGAGAAGGCATGAGGTTGGGACTGAGATCACAGGTCAGCATGCTCCTCTCAAGGGGGATTTCGGTGCCCAGGCTAAGGCGGGGTTTAAGGACGTGCACGGGACTGGGCGCCAGTCACACAGAGACATTCAGGCTCTCGTGGGAAATGCCGCCCTGCAGCAGAGGCAGCCGTGAAGCGAATGCGCAGTTGGCTTGGTGAGAAGTTCCTCACAGAAGCCGCGAAGGTGAAAGCAAATGCTAGCTAGAAATCAGAGGGGTCTCCAGAGGCCTGTCGCGGTCCCTCACAGCCTACCGCTCTTCTCAGGTGCGCGCTCAGGTTTCACCAGTGAACAAAGGAGGCAAAGGTCCTGGGGCTCCCGGACATTATGTTCTGGCCACCGAGAAACTCTGTGACTGTAAAAAAGACATATTTTAGAGCACGAGTCCTGCCTGGTGCACTGCGCAAGCTCCATGGAGCAGGCACTGCGAGGGCCTTCGTGGCACCAGCCGGGTGTACGAGGGAGCAAGGGGGCAGCTCGGGAACCCCGGCACGGGAAGACACCGCAGTCTGCGCCGGGTGTCACCGCGGGACAAGGGGTCGACCTAGAGAGGTGGGGCGCTGAGAATGGAAGCGGGATTTGAAGATGGAGCACAGCGGGGGAAAGAGCAGAGGAGCACAGGGTCTCTTTGGGGGTGGCGCAGGGCAAATGCGGGACTTGGTGAGAGTTCCGCGTTTGTTCCCTGCGCCGGGGGGAGACCAGCGCGGCTGGGAGTGCACAGCGAGGCTTGGGCGCTGACGTGACCAACGGGCATTAATACAGGTGATTCAGGGACGAGACTCCGTCTGCTGTGAAACCACTGGCTCTCAGCTCCTCACCTCCCGTCTGTACTCTGCTGCTGTGACTTTTTTCAGTAATGTAACTGCCAACTCAGTTTCTCCTTTGCCCGCTGGTCCCTGTCGGGTTCTGCTACTGGAGACACTAGGCTGGGTGCAGGAAGGCCCGAGGGACTGCTGCTAGGGCTCCCGGCCCTTCCCCAAGGGGCACCCGAGCAAGCGCACTTTGCCCGACAGCAGCATCGGTCAGAACCTTCTTCCTCTTCCAGCATTGCTCGCAGTGGCCCACTGTGGCTCCTCAGACCCCTCACGCCAGACAGTCAGCCCAGGAAGCTGCAAGGCCTGAGTCCCAGCTTGGATGGTCCCTGACAGAGAGGAGCAGGGAGCTCAGCAGTGTCGGGGTGGCCTCAACACCAAAGGGCCAAATTGGTGAGAATGGCAGGCCACAGTGGAACCACAGTTCTCAGCCCTCACTGCACACCAGAATGCTGAGGAGCTTTGAAAACCCCCAAAGCCCTGGCCACCCTCACCGCAGGGTCAGAATCTCTGGGTGAGACCCAAGCACCTGCAGTTTCCCAGCTCCCCAAGGCAGCTGTGCTGTGCAGCCAGGCTGAGAACCTGGCAGACTCAGAGACAGGGGACACCATCCGGAGGGTTTCCCTGAACGTGTTTTGAACCTATTGCTGAGAAATACCTCCCCAATTTCAACGGGTTTAGGCCTGCATGTCCAGAAATCCATACAGGCTCAAACCAGGAGTTGAGGAGAAATAAAGGGCCCACCCACCAAGGCAAAAGAAGTTTCCAGGGTCAGCCAGCATCATCATGCCAGGAGCTTCCAGAAACAACTGTCACAACTGCTGTCAGGAGCTGGTAACCTCAGTCTTGCCGTAAAGCTGCCAAGGGCTGAAGAACACCACTCTGTATGGAATGAACTTCATGAGAGTTTCGCAGCGCTAGGCCGGATCTCTTGACCGCCATCCCCCACTGCTTCCGCTGTATTGTGCCAACTTCAAGCAAGATTTATGTTGTTTTTGGAAAAGAAATGCATCCCGTACTCACTCAGGCTCAGAGAAAAGCAACACATCAGTGACACTGCTGTCCTCCGGCTGGGTAGCCTCTGCCTCTGCCCTGGAAGAGCGAGTCGGCAGCGCCGGTTACCAAACTCACCACGTGCCTTGATCCTCGCAGGGCCGGACCAGGGTCTCCCTGGGCTCTCCAGGCCAGCTGCGGGGGCATGTAGGACCCCTGGGATGACAGCGTCCTACCGGTCTGGCCTGCCGCTGCCTCAGGCTCCCTGTGGACAAGTCGCTCAGCGGCCCTGCGCCCCCCGGGGCGCTCCTGTTTGTAGACCTGCTGCGGCAGCAGGCCGGCTCCGCCCAGACGCAGGGCTGAATGCGCTGGGCCCTGCTGATCCCAGGGGGGAGGCGGCTCACGACCCTTTCAGGAGGACAATTAGTTATGACCGTCTTCCTCCTGTGTGCTGACGGAGAAACTGCACCAGGAGTGGGAGCTTTCTCTACTGCGTTTGAAACAGCATTACAGCTTTCCTGATTATAAAAGTAAGGTATCACTGCTTGAAACTCACACAGTACAAAAGTATGCACACAGACAAAAATAATTTCTACAATCCCAACTCCTAAAGATAATTTGTGATAATTTGTTGTATTTCTTTTCAGCTCTCTCTATACACATGGTGAGAGATGATTGTATTTTTAAACCAATAATGACTTAATCTTTTTTATGATGCTTAATGCTTTCTTTATTGCAATTATGTTTAATTACTTTGACTGATTTCCATCTGCTATAATCTTTTTAATACTGTTTTGTAAAAATACTCACTAAGATAACTCCTGACATCTTTTCTTCTTTATACTTTTTAATGTATGCTTTGAGTCTTTGAAAGTGGTGTGATGTATTTTGATGGGTGTGGAGTACATTTTTTAGAAATAATACGTATTTAATCAAATAGCTTCCACAAGTAATTTGCTTGTTTTTCCTCTTGGATTGTTTGCAGGTCAGGTGGTTCCTTTCTTTTCCTCTTCAGTAAGTTCCATCTTCCCCATAAGCCAATTAAACTGAGGCTACTGAGGCAATCTCTTTCTCAAATTGGTAATCTGTTTTCTTTTTATTTCTGCTGCCTCCGCCTCCTTTCCTGAGTGCTTCTTGTTGCCACTGTGCTAGTTTTCTGAGTTGTCTGTGACTTTTACTTGGCTCCATTAGAAGAGCAAAGAAAAAAAGGGATAAGAGAGGCCTGAGGCCTGTTAAAGGGGTTTATCTTCCGGGATCTCCTCTCCCACAGTCTCTAAAAAAGTTGTTATTGTGGCAAAATATACATAACATACAATTTGCCATCTCACCGTCACGTTGTTGGGCAGCCATTGCCACCATCCGTCTCCAGAGCTTTCCCTTCTTCCCAAACTGATCCTCTGTGCCCATCACACAGTCATTCCCTGTCCCTCCCCTTCCAGCCCCAGCAGCCACGGTCCTATTTTCCATCTCTATGAATCTGGCTGCTCTAGTTGCCCCGTCTAAGTGGAGTCACACTGTATTTGTCCTTTTGTGACTGGCCTAGTCCATTTAGCCCAGCGTCTTCAGGGTTTATCCATGTTGCAGCAAGGTGTAATTTCCTTCCTTTTTAAGGTTGAATAATATTCCGTAGTATGTATATACCACATTTTCCTTTTTTTTAATGGCAGCAAACATTTGTTTTTACCTTTCATTACTTTGTTTAATTGACGATAAAATTGTATGTATTTGTCATGTATAACATGATGTTTTGAAGCACAGTAGTTTTCCTTTATCTGTAGTTTGCTTTCCTTGGTTTCAGTTATGTGTGCTCAACCACAGTCCAAAAATGTTAAAGGAAAAAATTCCAGAAATAAACAATTCATAAATTTTAAATTGCAGGTCATTCAGAGTAGGGTGATTAAGTCTCATGCTATCCTGCTCCGTCCTGCCTGGGATGTGAATCATCCCTGTGTCCAGCACACCCACTCTGTATACGTGCCACCTGCCTGTTAGTCACTTATCTGTCTTAGTGATCAAATCGACTGTTGAGTACCATGTATATAGGGTTCAGTGGACATTTAGGTTGTTTCCACACCTTGGTTATTGTTAATAGTGCTGAAATTAACATGGGAGTACTAATATCTCTTCAAGATCCTGATTTAAATTCTTTTGTATAAATGCCCAGAAGTTGAATTGCTGGATCATATGGCAATTCTGTTTTTAATTTTTTTGAGGCAGCTTCTGCTTTCCATAGCGGCTGCACCATTTTGCATTGCACCAACAGTGTAGAAGTGCTTCAGTTTCTCCACATCCTCACCAACACTTGCTGTCTTTGGGTTTTTTTTTTGTTTTGTTTTCTGTTTTTTGTAATAGCCGTCCTAACAGGAGTGAGGTGATATCTCATAGTGGTTTTGATTTACATTTCCCTGATGATTAGTTATGTTGAGCATCTTTTCATATACCTATTTAGCCACTTGTATGTCTTCTTCGAAGAAATGTTTATTCAGGTCCTTGGCCCACTTTTAAACTCATTATTAGTTTTTTTGCTATTGAGTTGTAAGAGCTCCTTATGTATTTTGGAAATTAACCCCTTATCAGATATGTGGTTTACAAATATTGGAAAACCAGGCTTGAAAGTTACTTAGCAAAGGCCAGAGCAGTGGCATTGATCCCAGGTCTTCTGACTCAAAGCATCTTCAAGACACTCTGGGGTTGATCATTACTTACTTTCACACACTTAATTTTTATGTTTCCATTACAGTTTTAGTTATTTAAGTGAATGGACAGAAAATGTCAGCCAAATTTTTGCTACCTGAACAGAACCATGTTAAATACTAGCTAGACATGTCAGTGCCAGGTGCTTATACTCAGCCTAGCTGCAGTCTAGATGGAGAGACCAGATGTATTTCCAAGCATAATGAATAATGCGGGACTAGAACAAAGAACATTAAGGAAGTTACCAGAGGTTTTCAAGAATAATTTGTAAGGAGTTATGATTTGAGGTAGCCTTTGTAAAATGAGTAGACATTAGACAGGTCATGGGATGAAGGAGTATGGGGGGCGGGGGGAGTACATGTGGGGAGATTAAAAAATCATTAGCTGCACACCAAGGGAAAGTCTGTAGGAATATAGCATCCCCATCCTCACACTCTGTAATCATGATACCCGTAATAACCCCCACCAGAGCTCCAAAAAATGGAGCTGCACTATAAATAAAACCAACGTACTGTCTTAAAAAAAATCCCATGGTGGCAGCCCTCAGTGCTTCCAATCAGATGGCTATCCCAGTGTCCCTCCTTTATAGAAATGTTGGAACTGCTAATGAACAAGTAGGGATATTTGAAAACAAAGGCACTGGGGTTGGAATTTGAAAAACGTCTTTGGAGGATGGTGAGGTTGGGGTCATTGCTAAAGTGGGTGGAGAGCCTTGAACTTTGAGAGGACAGTGAGTGGAGCTGTGCTTTGCGAAGATGGAGTTACAGCAGGGAGGGCTCAGAGCGCAATAGAGACTGCAGTCACTCAAAGGCACCGGCAGCTGCCTGGAGCAATCAGATGGTTAGGACAGAAACAAGGGTGTGGAGAGAAAGACGAACCAGGTGGCAGGTCATGGTCATGGGGAGACGGATCGGGAGGCCTTCCAATTAACCGGCACCCCTTGGCATTTAGCTTCTCTTCAGGAAGAAAGCTCTGTGTTGATTCCTGCTTTATGGTGGCCACAGTGCATAAAGCACTGGAACTTGTTCCTGCAAAACAGGCTCATTTCTATGAGGATTTCATTTTAGACTTAAAGGAGTACTTTGCACCATAATAGAATCCCTTAGCCAGGATGATGTAAAGACAATTCATTCTGCTTGAGGAACAGGGTGCTAATTGTTTAGATTATAACAGAGTGTTATCGAGTTTTGAAATTCTTGCCAAAATGCAAGACCGAATTCTGCCTTTGAATGCAATGATAGACTGATTTGTGTTTTCCAAGGACAGAGGCTGAGAGAACCCTTATCCAAATATGATTGGAATTTTTTGTAAACATTCAGCGGGCTTTTCTTTCGTTTTAAAACTGTGCCTCATCATGCCCGTACTGACCTTCATCTCTGACCTGAAGAGAATGTGGTTCATGGCGGTGAGATGTGAGGCGAGAGGACGCAGCAGTGCAGGCTGTATGGAGAAGCAGCCAGCTGTGCTAACACCACCAGGAGAGATTTTGGAAACTGGAGATTCCCAGAACCCACTCGCAGACATACCACCCCAGTAGGTCCTGGGTGAATCCTGAGAAGCTGTGTCTGTAAAAGATTTGTGGACAATTCTGCTATGGGGATAGTCTTCCAAAGGGCATACCCAGCTACCCAGCCTCACGTTGACAATGCCCTGCTGAAGAAGCTGTCCTGAAGGCCGGCTGGGTTTTGGTGTTGCAGAATGAGAAACTCTCCTTTCATACCATTCATAAGGTTTGTTAAAACCGTCTATAAAACCTATTGTAGAATCAAACTAGGCTTTCTTCCTGGGCAAAATTTTGCTCTTTATTAATGCATTTATTCATTCAACAAATATTTATTTAGCAAGGCTTTTAAAAAAGATAACAGGAGTCACTTCTAAGATACACTGATCACTTCTTTCATGAAGTTTATATTCCAATGGAGGAAGATAATCAAAAGAAAGAAGAAAGAGAGTGAGAAGGAAATGGGGGTGGAGAGAAGGAAGAAGGAGAAGAAAGGATCCTAAGGAGGTACATGGCTCAGGAGGGCTCACGTTCAAAGGAAGCGTGTACGAAAGTGTGTGCATAGAGAACCACAAATGTTAGTGTGTGTTCCCCCTTCTCTCAGGTGTAGGCCTGCGGGGGAGGGGGTAGCATGGCTGCTTGGATCCAGAAAGAAGCAGAATCCTGTTCTATGAGCTATTTGAAGAGAGGTCATGACCTTAGGCTGAGGGACACAGCCTGATCTAAACTGGAAAAAAGTATTCCCAGAATATACATCTGATAAAGGATATGTATCTGGAACTCATACAACTCAATAGCAAGAAGACAAATAACCTAATAAAAAATGAGAAAAAGCATTTTGCCAATCAGTACATAAAAAAGGTGCTCTACATCATTGCTCATCAGACAAATGCAATTAAAACCACTACTTACCCACTAGAATGGCTAATTTAAAAAAAAAATCTGACAATAACAGACAATAGCAAGAATGGGGAACAGGAAGAACCTCATCCACGGCTGATGGGAATGTAAAATGGTACAACCACTGTAGAATATAGCTCAGCAGTGTGTTGTAAAGACACAGTTACCAAAAGCCCCAGTAATTCCTCATCAAAGCATTCACTCCCAACCCCCAAAATGAAAATTATATCCACATAAAGACTTAACTTGAATATGCATAGTAGCTTTATTTACAATAACCAAAAATGGAACACAGCCCAAATATCCACCACAGGTGAATAAATAAACCAATTGTAGTATAGTCATGCAATGTAATACTTACCCAACAATAAACATGAAAACAAACAAACAATTAACGCATGCAATCCCAAGGATGAATTTCACAAACATTTTGTTGAATGAAAGAAGCCAGATATAAAAAAGCCTTTAGATGGAATTTTAATCCCCAGGTCAGGATAAAGTCTTAAAGGGAGATTATGTAGACAGAGAAGAAAATGAGCCCAATATTAACTCTAGAGTCTGCAAGTATTTTCGAGCCACGCAGAAAAAGATCCCAGAAAGAAGTCTGCGAAGGGGCAGCTGGAGGGGCGGGAGGAAGCCCGGGGAGGATGGCAGTGGGGACACCAGGAAGAGAGCACGCTGCGAGAAGGACGCTCTGGTCCTCTTTGCTATTACGCTGAAAGGGCAAGTGAAATGAGGACAGGGAAGTAGCCATTGGATATGACAAAACAGGGCACACTGGTGACCTCAACAAGAGCTGCTTCAGTGGAGAATGAGGACAGAGCATGATTAGAGGCATTTGCAGAGGAGACGTGAAGAGAGGAAGTGGAAATGGCAGCTCTCCACACTAGCCAGGCATTTTGCTTTGAAGGATTGCGTAGACACGGAGCACAAACTGATATGGAATCAGGGAGGTTAACTTTATTTTTTATTTGCCTGTTTTTTGTTTGCTTGTTCATTTTAAGATTGACGATACTAACCCACATGTGTATGTTGGAAATGATCTGAGAGAGAGAGAGAGAAAAAGTAGATGACTCAGAAGAAAGAATATTTGTAGAAGAAACGAGGATGAAATTGCAACAATTTGAAGTTATTTAAAAAGGCAGTTACCCTTTAATTTATTGATTATCAACTATTTACTTTTTAGTACAAGTATTACACCGGGAATTCCTTTATCATTCATCTTCCAGAAAACTGTGATCTCTGGTAGTCTTGGTTTACTCATTCTATAAATACCAATTTGATTTTACTTGCTGGGACAAGTAGGAGACAGAGTCAGAAAATGAAATAATGCAAGGGCTCTTATGGAACTAAGAAAGAACAGGGGAGAACATTGCCAAAGAACTAAGCAAAGTGCTTTTTTCAAGGCAATAGGAAGATAACCATAAAAAGATAAGATGTACTAAACACTAGGAGACAGTTATACTCATGTGTACAACAATATTAGCAAGTACACATATGATATTTTTACAGTTACCAAATGCAACAAAATTGGAAATTAATAAATAAATAAATGTTCAAAATAGAAAAAGCAAGCAAAAACCAAATTTAAAAAATAAGTGACAGGCGGGGCGCAGTGGCTCACACCTGTAATCCTAGCACTCTGGGAGGCCGAGGCGGGCGGATTGTTCTGAGCTCAGGAGTTTGAGACCAGCCTGAGCAAGAGTGAGACCCCGTCTCTACTAAAAAAAAAAAAATAGAAAGAAATTAATTGGACAGCTAAAAATGCATATAGAAAAAATTAGCTGGGTGTGGTGGCACATGCCTGTAGTCCCAGCTACTCGGGAGGCTGAG
>RJWJ010029069.1:0-20924 GCA_004363605.1 Indri indri | reverse complement strand
GCATCTCCAGTAAAGATATTATCTCTGGTGAAGATGATCTCATGACCTCAGTCCAGACAATTCCGTTGAGCCATTTCCTGTGGTTTAAGACACAAAGAACATAGAACATTTTTCTGCCCCTTTGATTACTGGCCTCGGGCTGGAATGCAGGTTTTAATTTCTGAAAAAGAGTAAGGAGTCTTAAAGAGACAGCTTATGATGCATCTTGTCCTTTTTCTGACCCTTCTGTTACACTTTCCTGAATTGTAAGGCTATTTGTCTGTGCTCCTCTGCAATAAGGGTAGAGGGGAGGAAAGCCTGAGAAGCCTAGGTATTGCTACATGAGAATTCAGGCTCATCTTGGAAAGGCCATCTGGCAATTCTGCTCTATTCCAGAAATATCTCCTATCTTCTATCACTGAATCGTATCCCAAGACATCCATTCTTTTCCTGTAAAGCACCCAACACTACTACCATCACTTACCTTGGAAACACATATTTTCTAGGAAAAGCAGCGAGCTGATGGAAGTCAATCCAGGGTTGTGGATTAGGTTATCAGAGAGCCATCTTCCCAAAGAGCGAGCTAACCCCCTTCGAGTGAGGGACACAGCCAGGAATGGCCAGGTTTGGATGAGGATCTGCTGTGAGGCTAGCTCGCTTCCACTGGGCTTCTTGTGTAGACTAGGCTAGCATTTCAAGAAAGCACGCAGATCACTAGCTCACTGGTTCTCCAAGTTTGGACCTCAGACCGGTAGCATCAACATTGCCTCAGAACTTGGTAGAAATGCAAATTCTCAGGCTTCACCTCATAACTGCTGAATGAGAAAACCTGAGGCTGGAGCCCAGCAATTTGTGCTTTAACAAGACCTCCAGGTGATTGCAATTCTTGCTCAAGTCAAAGAAACACTGAATTAGCTGAAAGTTCCCCTGCAGGCCCACCCTATTTAGCAGATTCAGGTAATCATCTCAGAGTTAATGAGTTTCTGATGCTTTCCTGAAATCAGGTTTTGATGTTATGGACGAAGGGGCTCCAATAAAAGTTTTTAATCATGGGAGCTAGAAGTGACAAAGGATGGGGCGAGGTGAGATGTAGGGAGAATGGAAAGAAAGCCCAAAAACAAAAGAATAGGAGGGGATGGAAGACTGCAGGGAGATAAACATTACAATTTTTTAAGCTTAGCCCTAGCTTGACTCCAGTCTTTCCTGTGATAGAACGTCATGCTGGTGATGACGGAGTTGCAGATGTGGATTAAGGCTGCACTGGGTACTATTTTATCAATGGGGGGCGGGGGGTTATTTTTTTGTCTCTAAAGGAAGTAGCAGCAGGTTAAGCTATCTCCCCATTTGTGAGTTTTCTTCCACCCCAATTTGTGTTTTTCTTTCGTTTTGTAGTGAATTCTAATGCACTTACATCTTTCCAGGGATTAGGCCTGACAGCAACAACCCACAATAAAGTGAGCATCACACAACAATATATGAGGAAGAATGAACTACTATTAAGCCAACATAATTGCATGCAAGCAACACCCTCCAAAGTAGGGAACAATACATCTTTGGCTCAAAGTAATGAGGGAATAGGAGATGAGAACATTGGAACAGCTCAAATGAACAATCTTAAAGCTCACATTGGGGAAAAAAAAAAAAAACACATAACAAAAATTGCCACAGATTCCTGATCCCCCAAAATCAGCCTGTCTCCCAAGATACAGGACATTTACTTTCTAAGCTGCATCATTATTGCCATGGGCTTAATTTATTCCTGGTTTGTTGCTGGATGGACAGTTGGGCCTACATTTATTCCTGGATCCTGTGTATTCAATTACCAGGATAACAGGGGAAAAGCCTTATCACGAATTACCAAACCTAAAGGGAATTAGCACGATATTTGAATTAAGTCACCATTTTGTTTATTAGTATTTTAATTCCAATGGCCAGTTGAATGTATACTTACCCTGAAATGATTTTTGAAACTCTCCACTGCCTGCATAGCAGAAGCAGGTTTGAGTTTACATATCTTTTCTTACTGCAAGTTGTCTAGAGAACTGACCTACTCTCACAGAGGGGATTCGATTGTGAGAAACAGGGAGGTCCCTGTGAAAATGAATATGGCTGTCAATTTTTATCTCTTCCTGATGAAGGGACAAAGAGGCTATTGTATTGTCAAAGATGGAAAAAGAACAGAGTGATGGGAACTTTCTTTTTATTTAAATTACATGGCTATGTGGGGCTCCATAGCAAAGGATTATGTAACTTTGCCTGTGTCTGTTTGTTCCTATGCTACCAATATAATGGAAATGTTCATAATCAGGACATTAATAAACTATAACTTAATCACTAAGAAAGTATGTAATGAGTTTTTAGCAGGTTTCTAAATGTGGCCTAGTCATTACCCAAACAGGTATCAGTCATTTTCCCAAAGAATACATATTCTATTGTGATATTGAGTCAGGTTGACTCTAAGACACATGACAAAATCATAGACTAGCTCAATGTCTAATTGTGAGTTATAAATTATGAAATAATAAGGAAACATATACAAAAATAAATTATCATAGAACAGAGACACCATAAATACCAGAATTGAGCTGGACTTCAAATTAAATACTTTACAAAACAGCAAAGATCCTCCTCTCCACATCTTCCTTGTACTTTCCCTGCAGACCTGCAAAAATGGGCAGTAAGTTTTCAGTCTACTATAAAACCACGGGAACTATAATCTCACCAAGGACTGTATTTTACCTTATTAGCTTTTTGCAGGCTGCAAAGGACATCATGTATAATTCAGTTCCTGTCAATCGAGGAACTGATTAGAAAAAGGAAGGAGGCTAGATGGAAACTTAAGAAAGTGTGACTTTTGAAAATCTCTCTAAAAGGAGAAAAAGAAGAGAGAAAAGCACAGAAGAACAGAGATGAAGAGACAGAGGAATAATGAGAGATGGGAGGCAGAAAGAAAGAAGGAAATCAAAGAAGAAAAATAAAGTGAGGAGGGGAGAAAATCAAATCAAACCAAAAAATAGAGGAGAAAAAAAAGCCAGGATATTTGTAATGTTTCAGATTTTTTGTGTGAATTCTTACATTTTAAAAGCACATTCTGTCTGTGGGGGCACCTGCGTGTGTGTGCACACGTGCATGCTGGAGCTCTCTATCAGACCTCGCACCATATGGGTTTCACAACTGTGACTGGCCATTTGCACTTGAAAACTGGTTTCTCCTTTTGAAAAACTAAAAATAAAAAGGATAGGTCTCCTCCACTTGTGGGGGTTGACCCATTCCTTCTACGGAATGTAAAAAGTAAAATAAAATAAAAATAAAAAGGATAAAAAAGGAAAACTGGTTTCATGTGGGAAAACCTTTTCTGCTCACCATGATAGGAGGAGCAAGGTCTTTTCTTACGGCTCCACTATATCAATAAACGCAATTCTGGACCCATTGCCAGTGTGTGGTACCTGCTAACCTATTGACTTGAATATGTAGGATGAATATAAACTTTCCTTTGGCCCAAAGTGAGTTGATTTTAAAGCTAGTGGCCATAAACTTGAAAACCCAGAAACAAATGAGACTGTAAGGACAAAGGAGGTAGGGGGACCCTTTCTTATCCCAGAAATGGGGCAGGCATGTATTAGAAATGCTTGTGTTTACTAATTAAATACATTTCATTTACTTTTACATCTTTTTTGCTTAACTAAGGGGAAAATGTGCATTATTTAAAGGAACCAAAGAGAATGAAAACACAAAAAAGAAAAGAAACCATTTTGATTCAAATCTTGGCAAATTTCCAACTAGCAATAACTTGAAGATTTAATATTATTACATGCACAAAAAAATAAAGCCTAATGCTCATCCAAGCATATTTCAATCAAAGCTCTCTCTGGGAACATTCCTACTGACAATACAATTTCGTGCAAAATAAACAATAAGATGCAAAAACTACAGTAAGCAGTTTAGGAAATTACATATCAAATATCTTCCTAAAAGCCTGGGGGTCTTATAAGCAGAAGTTTTGCCTAACAGATCTCATTGCATATGCAGATTTAAATAATTCACTTGTTTAAGAAATCTTCTATTCTCTATTTACTCAAGCACTTCAGCAGTAAGTTGTCGCCAGCAGTCATGCCAAGAGTCAAAGGGAAAAAAGGCTTTTTTTCTGGTTTTGAAGGGAGTGATAGGAAATAAGTAGCAAGCCCAGGATTTTGCAGTGTAGTCAGGTAACAACAGTATATTTAGTCAAAGCCTTTTCTCTGTGTGACTTCAGAAACCAGGACAATTCATACAGATATGCATACATATAGACTGAATTTGTGTAGGCATTGTCAGCTACCTAGCCAACTGGATAGCCTATCTCTCCTATTATAAAGGTGAGGATTCCAGAGATGCTGTCCAAGTCACAAGAACAGTCAGTACAAGTAAACAGTAGAACGAGGACACAGGTCTTCTAAATGTCGGTTACTCTTTTCACTACTTAGAGATAGCATGCATGGCATTGTGTGTGTGTGTGTGTGTGTGTGTGTGTGTGTGTGTGTGTATGTCATCTTAAATATGCATGCATGTATCCTTTCAGACTTCCGAGTTATTTAGACTTTGATTAAATTGAATAAATCTCCAGTTCTCTCATGTACTCACAGATTTTCTCTGATGATTTAGCCAATAATAGAATAACAAAATAAAAAGACAACAACAATAAACTAGCCAGATCTTCTCTAAAAGAGGAAATTAACAAAATCAATGTCTGTACCCAAGTTGTTCAGAGATTTTGGTATGAAAGTCCATATAGAAATGGTCTGATTATAAAAATTCTTAAACTTTAAAAAGATGCATTTTTATTTCAGACCCATTTTTTAAAAAAAGTTTTTTAAACGTGTATTGGAAAGGATATAAAAACACATTTTTTATCACTTCTTTGTTAGATAAAATGGCCCACAGAGTCTAAAACATTGTTGATAATAAAAGTGCATAATAGGTGTGGGCTTAGTTGGATATATATTCTTTATGATTTCCAGACTTTATTTTACATTTTTAGTTTTTCTCTGTAAAAATTTCAGAAGTATTCTAAAAGACATTGACTTTCTTCATATATATATATATATATATAAATATATACACATAAATTTTTTTTTTAAACCACTGTGCCTAGCACAGTGGAAAATTCAAAGTAGAAGAAATTATCCTGCTTCTAAGGGAGTTTCAACATTTGCGGGGATGAAATGACCTTTTTAGATGAAAAGTTAATTTTCAGTTCAAACTATATTCCATTCAGTCAAAAGAATGTCTTAGAGGAAAAGCTAGATTGCTCTGAGGAATGAAGGAAGTTTTTTCCTAGGAAGACAGATTTGAGAGGAAAAGACATTGATGAGAAAAGTAAGCATTAATTTGAAAAAAAGTATGGAAGGGTGAAAGCCAAATTGTTCACAGTGCTTTCCTCTGATGAGATTTGCATGAGTTTGTTGTTTAAATGAGAAGATATTTAACGTTTGCTCTGTATAAATCTGCAGTTATTGATATTTTTGCAGTAAAATGCATATTTAAATTTTACTGGTATAGTTATAAGAGAAAGTACGTAAGGGTGTGCAAGTTGGGTGGACAGATTGAACAAAGTAGTGGTGGCTGGATGTCTACATATGATTCTGGGAATGGTGAAGAAAGTATAGTGCCCGGGGTTCATGTAGGGGGTGATGATAGGATGAAGTGCTAACAGAATTGGCACTGTGGGGACAAGGGAAAACTTCCCCTTTGCCCTCTGAAGGTTTGCAGAAAAATCAACTCACAAAAGACAGATTAATAGGAGAAAATGTGTGTAAATGCATTAGCTTGCATGGAGGAAAATCAGAGTGATTACCATATCCCAATGGGGCCCAGATACTTTTATAGCCCTATTTCAGAAGGGAGAGAGGAGATGGGGAATATAGGCAATTCTGTTGAAGGGCAATAAGTGGTTCCTAGGGAAAATGAATGGATGGAGAACAGAAATTAACTTGGAAATGTTCTCTTTGGAAACTGAATGAGCCTGAGAGACAGGCATTATCTTGTGAAAGAGTCTGTTTAGGTGTGGTTCCATTCTTGGTCTACTTTCCTCAATAGATAATGGGATAACAGGGAGGGGAAGGAAAAATAATTGTGTTTTTTGGTGGGTCCCTCAGGTATTGATGTAGATAGGGGAAAAGTCTCTTCCAGGATCTGTTGATCTCCAAGGTCCTTTAATTCAAAACATTCATTATACCAGGAAGCCGTATTTGGGGTGAAGTTCCCTGCACTCCTTCAGCACTCAAGTTTGAGCAATGTCGTATTATGCAATTGGGTTTGGAAACTTGCTAAGGTAGATCACATGATGGCCAATGTCCAGTCATTTACAAAATTCATCATTTTTTCAACAAATATTTATTGAACATCTCTTCTATCACAGACAGGCACTGTTCTTGGGGAAGAAAATAGCTCAACTTTTTTAGAATATGCGTTTCATGAGGAGAGAGGGGATGATAATAACATTTTAAAAGTCAGTTAAAGTTACGTTCTGTAAGGAAAATTAAATGAGAGGATGTGAAGGAGATGAAATGTGTGGCTACCATTGCTGATTGCTCAGGGAAAGTCTGTCCCAGAGGATGACATTAACGCTGATATTAATGATAATAAAATATAATGAAGGGAAATGGTGTGGATCTGGCCTAAATAAGGTGTAGGTATTGACCAAAGTAAGTTGTCCATACTCAAAGATATAATACAATACCCGAAATTGTCAAGTTTCAATCTGAAATGTCAGTGCTTGGCACGCTCATGGCCAAAGAATGACCAGACACACCAAAGTAAGGCAAGCAGAAAAATGACGTTTATTGAGGAGAGAAAAATAGGATTATAGGGCAAGCGCAAGATACAGGTTTACAGAGCATGATACATATGCCACAGATAATGACCAGACCCATTATCACAGCAAAGGGTGAGCAAAAGGAAGGGTTCAAAAGGGCCTGGTTATGGTCTGCATCTTGTTTTATAGTGCCCAGATTGGGACCTCCCTAGGGGCTCAGACGTCACCATGGAACCACTTTGATTAGACAGTGAACTGAGTCTTACTGTGCATGCACGGTGTTCTAGGTCACTTCCGGACTCTATGGCACCTATGCTGCCTCACCCGTGGGCTAGAGAGTCCTCTGCATTCTTTTGCAGCTGGAACATTAAGTTATTACTGGCCAATTTATAGGGTATTCCCTCCCCTCCCAGGTATAGCAGTCACTCAGGAGAGGATTAGGATGGAACAGGACCAAGATGGGGGCCCGGGGCCCACCCTTGTCCTTCTTTGCAGGTGGGGCAATTGCACCAAGGTAACAGCACCCACTTTTGTCCTTAGGAGACCCAGAATCCCTCGCTATCTACCTAACAAAATCTCAGGGCTTCTCAAAAACCCTAAAAAAAAAAACCAAAAAAAAAACTACCTTCTCTGACAACTCTGTTCACCTACTCAAGGGCAAACTGACCTGCAAGTGGCCTTCACTCAATCAGCTTACCCCAAGGAAAACAAAAGCAAAAACAAAAACAAAAACAGACCAATAATAGCAAATGTTGGGGCTCAGAAACCGATACCTGCTTTGTACATGCTGAACTGAAAAAGAACCCTCAAGTTCTCTCTGACCAACTCCCCACACTGTCTCTCAATCCTCTGTCTCTCCCAAAACACAGAATGAAGTTGTTCTCTGAAATTCCCTTATTTGCCGAAAATCTGTATCTACCAAAGAAGAAAACAATGACCTCTGGTGTTGTTGACCTCCCTGATATTTCATTAACTGAAACCATACTGCAGGAAGAAAGACTAAAGTCTGTCATCAGACCTGGACAGACTTTTGTCACAAACTATTGTCCACTCTGTGGGCCCAAAAGACTTTGTCCCAAACCACTATATGTTCTTTAAGTCAGTTGAATTACCCTAAAATCAATTTACTATCCCCCTAAAATCATCCATTCCCATCTCCCTTTTCCCTAAGAAGTAGGGTATGTAAGCACCTGTACCCCACTGGGATATTGGGCAATCACTCTGTGATTCTCCCCATGTGCACAGTAGTAATAAATTTGTTTGCCCTTTCTCTTATTAATCTGCCTTTTTGTGAGTTAATTTTTCAGTGAACCTTCCAAGGGTGAAGGGGAAGCTTCCCTTTCCCCCTACACAAATAAATATAGGACTCTGTTCCATAGACAGTCTGCAGTTTTTACTTTTATAAACTCAACCTTTATCTTTGTTTGGGGAGACAATCAATACAGGATTGAGTGCCCTCACAAATGAGTGAATATTCAACTATCCCTCAACTAATTATCATCAAGTTATTCCTTGACAATGCCAAGAAGAAACCAGCCATGCAAACATCAGGAGGAAGAGCATTCTAGACAGAGGGAACACCCCAGGTAAGCACTCTAATACAGAATAGAATTAGAATATCTTGTATTCAGATGGAGATCAAGACTGGGGATAAAGTAGTTTTGATTGGGGTGGGAAGAGCTATTGTCAGTAGTCTTGTTTTGGCCACACTAAGCACAGATGCTTTATAGATTTACATATGGAGAGGTCAGAGATGCAGTGAAATGTTCATATTTGGTGTTCTGAAAAGAGGGCATAAGACATATGAATTGAGGAATCACAATATGTAGATACTTTTTAAAGCAATGGAGCTCTATGAAGTGGGAGGTGAGGGGGGGAGCATATATAGGGAAGGGATGGGAATATGCATTCAGTTATAGAAGCAACAACACACTTCACCTTGAGAACATAATTAGTACTTACATTCTTTTGACCTGTATGAAAGTTCAAGCCAATGTGCAAACAGGTTGGTTAAGTCAAGCATAAAGTCACCTTTCTTCTATTTTCACTGGAGTTAACATGAATACAGATCTTGTCCTATATTCTCAGGCTTACATGATTTAAACTAATCATTTCATTTAATTAATAGTTAAGTGTATCCTGGCATACTGATTAACACTAATCAAACTTTCAAGGAAATGCTTTGACAGCCAGAATTCCTGTTACTTGGAAATGAGGAATTATTTGGACACAATGTCTTTTGACTCCCAGATAAAAGGATGGAAATATCCTAGTATTTGCTATATTTACCCATCATGTTATGACCTGAGTCTGAGTGACTTTCGTTGCTCAGTCATACTAAACATAGAGATACTATCTACGTTGACCTAAAGGAAGAAACTGAGGCAAAATTAATATAAGTAGAGAGTTTATTTGGACCAGGGTTGAGGACTGCAGACCAGGATTCACAGGTTCAAATTGCCCTGAATAAATGCTTTGATTAGCAGCAGGAAAGTGAAGTAAAAGAAGTTAGGAGGAAGTTCCTAAATTGTTTACCAAGAATTTATATTGGCTCTGGGCAGGCGCGGTGGCTCACACCTGTATTCCTAGCACTCTGGGAGGCCGGGATGGGAGGATTGCTTGAGCTCAGGAGTTCCAGACCAGCCTGAGCAAGAGTGAGGCCTTTTCTCTACTATAAATAGAAAGAAATTAGCCAAACAACTAAAAATAGAAAAAATTAGCCGGGCACGGTGTCGTGTGCCTGCAGCCCCGGCTACCCAGGGGCTGAGGCAGGAGGATCGCTTGAGCCCAGGAGTTTGAGGTTGCTGTGAGCTAGGCTGATGCCATGACACTCTAGCCCAGGCAAGAGAGTGAGACTCTGTCTCAAAAAAAAGAAGAATTTACATTGGCTCATTAAAATAAGGTATGATTGTACATTGTTCTTTGTATCACAAATTTTAGGAACAAGAAGATAATGGGTGAGGATCACATTATACAACTTACAGTAACATTTTAAAAAATGTATCAGCTAGTCTGGAAAATACAGGGAAGGAAAGAAAAACAAAATGCCTTTGAACAATTACTCCCAGGCATTGGTGTTGGGGTGGGGCACGTGACTGCAGTCTCATACTCATGTCTCTCTGTGCCTGAAAAATTTTGCATTCCTCACGTTCCACAGACTGCTCTGAGCCACTTTTCTTTCTCATCTACAAACACAAATTGGGGGTAGGGGAGAAAATTTAAATCCATGTCTGAAATAGAGACTGGGGAAAATGGTATTATGAGTTTCTTATGGAAGAGGATGAACTTAGGGTTTGGGTTTCCAGTCCACGTATAGGAGGGGCCAAGAAAAAACTTCTCTTCTACTCTCTTGTGGTCTGATCTCGGGCCTTGAAGCAAAGGCCAGAAGGTCAGAAGGCCAGAGCGAGGTGGGTGCTCTGCCAAGGAACTGATGTGAGCTGCAAACAGGTCACACAAAGGACAAGAACTGCAAACAGTTCTTGTAGTTCCAAGAGCATGTACCTCCCGAAAGGCCTATAGTAAGGATCAAAGAACAGGGCTGTGGAGCAGAAAGGGAACACACAGCTGCAGTATATAAATCACAAATAAGTTTTGTGTTAAACAAATCAGTAGCTAAGCACGTATAAGGAAATAATTGTCACTTGCCGCATATGATTATTCACTTGTCACATATGATTAATCACAAATTGTAATAAAAGTACAGGATGAAGCATGTAGGGCTGCTACTTGCCTGAGTGAGCTGTAGCCCTCTGCTCATCTCTCTGACATCTTGACTGCCCGTGTCGCCTCTGCGGCTCTGCAATCAACAACATCCTCTAAAGTTTGGCTGAAATGAGCTGACAATAAGCAGATTAATAAAAATATACAAAATGTTTAATGTGCATAAGCATGAGGGAATTAGAGGGGAATTATGACCCAATAACAAAGTGAGGTCCAAATATTTATATACCCGTCTTCACAGAAGAAGGGAAGATTGTGGGGGAGGGTGTAGCAATTTAGAGGGATAGTAAGTAAATGGTTTTAGGGGAACAAATGGGCCCAGAAGACAGAAATTAAATTGTAAATGATTCTCTTTTGAATTTGAATGCGCCTGGGAGGCAGACATTGTCTTATGGAAAAAAGTCTGTCTAGGTATGGTTGCATTCCTCTCTTCTTCTCTGTGATAGATAATGAGATTTCAGGGAATGGATGGAAGGCAATTGTGTTCTCTTTGGTGGGTCCAACCTTAAAGCAAATAAAGGAATATCAGAGAAAAATCTCATCCTGTGCTTTGGGAGAGACAGAGGGTTGAGAGACAAGAGGAAATGGGGAAAAGTCAGAGAGACCTTGGAGTTGCTTTAGTTTAGCTCGACAAAGTGCCATATTTTGAGATATTGTTTTGTGAGCCCAAACAATACACACACAATTGTTTCCCTTGAGAACCCTATGTCTTAAATAATTTTATTTAACAGTGTACTCTTTAACATTTTTACTAATCATTAAGTGCATACTTTCCAAATTTTCTGATCAGCACAAGATAACTCACTTCAACCAGTTGGTCCAATGAGTTGCTACTTTACACAAGGCAAAGAAACATGATGCTTGATCTAAGTGTGAGGAAGTTTTTTCTTAGTTATCTGAAAAAGCTTTCTTTTAATCAATAATATTACAGATGACTTATGGACCTTTCGCACTTATCCCTATAAGTCTAAAGATCTCAGATTAGAATGACTGACCGGGAATAAATCTTTCCCCTTTGGTAACCAATGTCAGAGTATTTGGACGTGAGGACATGGCTGGTATTCAACTCCTAGGAGGTGTCTGAGACATTGATCAAAGGAGCAGTGGAATCCTGCCTCCTATAATGCCTCAATATCAAAAAATACCTCTTTGTATTTTATAGTCTTTTATTATCTCTCATTGCACTTAGTATAGAATTGCAAATTCCTATTGATTTATTAAACCAATTTAGACTGGTTCACTTGCAGAAAGCCCAAAGGGAAAAACACAAAAACAAACAAAAAAGGAAAAAAAAATCCAAGTTCTTTCACTTCAACAGCTTTTGGATGCATGGCAATACAGAGAACAATGCTCTCCTCTGTCACTCGGTGTCTTTTTCAGGATTCCTTATAGGTTGTTATTGTTTTCCCCCACACAATTTGTAAATAGAAGAATATAAAACAGGCAGTTGTTCCTGGTAATTTGCAGTTTCAAACCAACATCTTGATGTCTTTCTCCCCGAGTCATTAATTACAGCACAACGGAGCAAAATCTCAAGCACACGCTTCCTTCGGATGAATATGGCTGGTTTCACGGTTTCAGTAAAAAGCAAAGCCAACTCTCTTTCCTTTTGAACTTGTAACCGAGCCCAAGCTCACATCACTTGCTGTAAGACAGCCAGTGAGTCAAGAGAGAAGGTGTTTGGGGCAAGGAAAATGACTTTTATTTGGTAAGCCAGGAAACCTAGAAGATGGCAGACTAACGTCCTAAAAAACCATTTTAAGTTAGCATGAACTTTAGGCTCCTTTTTAGATTAAGAGAAGGGAGAAGAGGAGGACTGCAGACATCTGGGCAACAGCAAGGGTGGGGGTGAGAGGAAGTTGTAAAACTGTCAGGTTTTAGTCTGAAATGTCAGTTCTTACTGTGTTCAGCTGAAGAATGACCAGACACACCAACGTAAGGCAAGCATGAAAAGGAGGTTTATTAAGGAGAGAAAGATAGGATTATAGAGCAAGAGCAACAAATAGGTTTAAAGGACATAATGCATATGACACAGATGATGACCGGCCCCACTGTCACAGCAAAGTGAGGGCCAAAAGAAAGGCGCAAAAAAGGACTTGGTTATGGTCTGCGTTTTCTTTTATAGTGTCTGGATTGGGACCTCCCTAGCGGCTCAGATGTCACCATGGAACCACTCTGATTGGACAGTTGGGAGTTGCATGGGTCTTACCTATGCATGCGATTGTTCTAGTTCAATTTCCGGACTCTATGGTACCTATGCTGCTTGGCCCATGGGCTAGACAGTCCTCTGCATTCTTTTACAGCTGGTGCACTAAGTTGATTAGCCAATTCTTAGGGTATTTCCTCCTTCCCAGGTATGGTAGTCGCTCGGGAGATTAGGGTGAAGCAGGACCAAGATGGGGGCCACAGCACCCACTTTCATTCCTAGGAGACCCATAATCCCTTGCTATCTACCTTACAAAACTTCTTTGTTTTTGGTCAGTTAACCCTGGGTGACATACATCTTGATGTTCCCATACATCTTTAACATAGTATTGTTACTTGCATGAATACTTTCTTTATCTCCCCAGGAGTTAGTATTGGGAAAAGGACAGGTACTGTCTTTCTTCTGGAGTTCAACTATGAACTAAATTCTTCCTATAATTAGCTGGCCTATGTGCAGAGCTAAGCAGAAGGCTTTAACCTGAAGGATATTACTGCAGGGGATCAGAAGCAAAATGGAGCTAGTCATGCTAAGCCTCCCTTCCACTGTTACAAACCTTATGAATTGTGTGCAGACCAGATCCAACTTGGCCTCTTCATCTATAACCTTGAAGTTATGACCCAAGGAGGGTCTGTGAGGACAAGAAATGAAAGGAATGTGTGACTTAGATGTGCTCATACTATGATTGACTCTGTGGTCACAGTAAACTCAATAGGAAAAGGCATCTTCACTTAACATAATAGCATGCAGAAAAAAGAGAAAATATCACTTGGGGGTGAAAAAAAAACAAAACATAGCAATGTTTCTACCCATCATAAAATAAAATAAAATTTCAGGACCCTCTAAATTTATTGTGCTGTGGAGGGGGATGGAAAATTCCCCTTCATCCCAGAAGTTTCACTGAAAGATCAGCTCATAATAAGGCACATTAATAAGAGAAATAGATTACAAATATATTTACAGTGTGGACAGGGAGAATTGTGCAGTGATTACCCAATATCCCAGTGGGATCTAGAAATTTATATACCCTCGTTTTAGACGGAAGGAGTAGATAAGGAATATATGTATTAATAATTCTGTTAAGGGGCAATAAATGACTACTAGGGAGGATGAATAGATACTTGGGAGAATGAATGGATGGGGGAAATAGATTGACTTGTAAATGATTCTCTTTGAAAATTAAGTGACCTGATAGACAGGTATTATCTTTAAAATGGGTTAGTCCAGGAGTGGTTGTATTATTGATCTTCTTTTCTGTAATATTTTGAGATAACAGGGAAGGGAAGGAAAAACAATCGTTCTCCTTGATGGGTCTCTCTGGTATTTATGCAGATAGAGGGAAAGCCCTTCCCAACACCTGTTGATCTATACGGACATTTAATTCAAAATACTCTTTATACAAAGGAGTCATATTTCGGGGTCAAATTCCCTGAGCTCCTTCAATGCCAAGGGGGAAGTTAAGCCCTGGAGACAGAGTCATGCAACATGTTTGCAGTTCTGCTTCTTAGATTATAAATTAACTCTCTTCCTCATCGTTCTTATTCTGTAAATGGCTAGGAGAGATCAGAGACTAGACTCCATCCCCTTCTAATCCCTGATCTTTGTTATAGATTAACTGCCTCCTTTATTATCCCGTACCTACCTCAGACCAGAATGGCACCCAAGACCCTATGACTGTTACATTTTCAGTGTGGAATGTAAAATACACCTTTCCCAAAATAAATCACCTTATTGGAGCTATGCATTAAGCCTTACATAGAGAGATGCTGAAATTGTGTTAAGCTTCCCTAAACTTAGTGTATATAAATGATCTTGAACTTCTACACTTTGTAATACCAACTTCCTTTCTGTGGAATCTGTGCTTTTCGAGTGGCTCATCCTCAAAATTTGTGCTTGAATAAACTCTTTTTAAACTAGACTCTAGCCCTTTTGGTTATTTTAGGTTGACATTACCATAATATTAATTCCTCGATTTATACACATTTAGGAACATAGAAAATGTTTCCAAGTCAGCCACATGATTCATTAAGTCTTGGGCCATGACTGATGAAAATCATGCCTCTATTTTGGGAAATGATTGTTGTTCTTGGCATCCACCTCAACATTTGGAGGGGTGTTCTTGTTGAGATGTTCCTTGATGATCCATGTTAAGTGCTATCATCTGCCAGTATCTTAATCCAGCGGTCCCCAACCTTTTTGGCATCAGGGACTGGTTTCATGGAAGACAATTTTTCCTTGGCCCCCGAGGGCGGGGTTTAGGGGGAGAGGAAGAATTCTCATAAGGAGCACACAACCTAGATCCCTTGCATGCAGTTTACAGTAGGGTTTGTGCTCCCATGAGAATCTAACGCTGCTGCTGATCTGACAGGAGGTGGAGTTTATGTGGTGATGCCAGAGATGGGGAGCAGCTGTAAATACAGATGAAGCTTTGCTTGCTTACTCACTGCTCACCTCCTGCTGTGTGGCCTGGTTCCTAACAGGCCATGGACAGATACTGGTCTGAGGCCTGGAGGTTGGGGATTGCAATCTTAAACCATTCAAATTTATGTTATATTCACCATTTACTTTATACCGCCTCTTGGGATTATGAGATTTGTTCCTCTATTTTCTAATGATCAGATATATTTTCTCTATATATTTTATTACTTTTAAACTTTATTTAGGTCTCATAATACATGGGGGGGTATATTAGTTCTCAAATTATGTACTTTAAGATTTCAGGGACATACTCTAACTTCAACTACTTAGTCTTCAGGATTTAGTAGAATTTTTAATGTTCACACTAAGTCTTTGATCACAAGCTTTAAATTGTGTTTTTAGATCTCTTTCTATGATCTGGGCAAAAAGGAAAGAAAAAAAAAAAAAAAAAAAAAAAAAGGAAGGGACGGGAATGAGTCCTTTCCTCCTAACCTAACCAGAATATTTCTACTTTCATTATTTTATACATTAGGCTACATATTTCAAAAATAAATAAAAATTAGGCAATCACTAGTCAAGAATACAGAATTATAAGTATTTCATTAAATAACATATGTTTTATTTAATACATATGGATTGATTGTTTTTTAGAAAGTGTCATTTATGTGCAAGTAAAGAAGACAAACTAAATGGTTAATCTCTTTTATCTGAGTCCTTCCCTGGCCCATTCGAAGTCACAGCCTGGAGAATGTTCCTTTTTCTGTGTCCAACAGCGTGTTTCACATGCCTTTTTAAGAAAATATCTTTGTAGTATTGCACTACTTTTTTCTCTGTCCTTTACATTACAATATGAATTCTTTGAGGGCAAAGGCTTTGGCATTTTTCTTTGTATACGTAATATCCATTGTAGAGTAAGAACCTAATAGGTGTATAAATCAAGGAGCCAATTGAATTTGATCTAATCTGAGCAGAAAAACTGAAGAAATGATGAAATTTCACTTAAAATAGGTAATCAAGTGGGAGAAAGACTTCCCTAATCACACAGAGATTGTATATTCTCTCCACAAAAGATTGTGTGAAAGACAATTATTTTATGCTTGAAATAGTAACCCACTGCCACTCAGCTAAAGACCTGATTCCCTGAGTGATGAATTGATTTTGTCCTTCATTCTTTCAACAAATACTCTTTATAAGCCAACTATATACATAAGGCTGGGCTAGGCATTGGGGAAGAGTACAGAGATAAACCGGGGTGTGTATTCCTGAATTTCACATGCGATAAATGAAGAAATAAGACCTACCTGGAGACAGCATCAAATTGTAGCTCAAGGCAGAGGCCAATTAGTCCTAAGAGAATGTACTCCAGGAGAGTTCAGGGGAAGACAGAATGCCCAGGGATGCTTCCATTACAGAGTGGAGTCTGAGGGAGGCCTTTAGGAATGGTTGAGATCGAAAGAGGCAAATATGTTTGTGTGTGTGTGCCTATACGGAGGAAGAAGATGCATAAGAAGCCTGGATAGGGTGGGGAGATGAAGATTGCTGTAGCCAAACTCAAAACGTCATCAAAACAAATGGGTTCAGTTTCAATTGTTTTGTAGCTAACTAATGACCTTCTTATATGTGTACAGTATTATTCTAGACTTTGTGTGGGTTACTACCTCCTTTAAATATACTCACTGGAAAAACAAACACACAGACACGCAGACACACAGTCACATACAATCTGTGTCTCAAGAATGCTCAGGTTTCTGCACGTCCCCAAACAATAGCAAAGAAAACACTGTGCTTCTGAAATAAGAAGAAAACAGGAAAGAAAATGTAAAAATGTGTATGAAAGTTATTAAACATTGATATAGGTTAGGAGGGAAAGAGTTGAAATCTATTCTTTTTGTTTGTTTCTGGTTTGATGCTCACCTGCCTAGCCTGGAGGCAAGGGAATGGAACTTTTAATGTCCCTTCATATAATTCTAAAGCACTGCGACAGAATAGCAGTGGCTCTAACCCCAGGATTTCTGATAGTCACATTCCACTTTTTCTGAGTTCTCATCCTGTGATAACCAAAATGGTCGAATTGAAAATGAGATTTAAGGTCTGCTCATTTTGTGAGGGAGGGATCTTAGAACCAGAGAAGAGCTCTGTTTTGTTTGGAGACCATATCTTATCATTTGAATCCATATCGGTATGCACTGATCCTTTTGTTCTGGTTCAAATGGCCAGCTGCAATGTCTGTGGCCTTCTTTGTTCTGCCCTTTCAAACTGAGAACACAAAGACCAATTCCAGGATCCAGGCTTTGGAGTACCTGCCACCTTTTCTCCAAAGTGGCAAGAGAACCTTAGCATTTGAGAACTCTGGAAGTCCTCTGGCCTCCTTGGAAATTGGGGCTCCCACTGCAGGAATTTTCAGGCTGTTTTTTTTTTTTTTTTTTTTTTTTGTCAAAGCTAGAAGGGGGTTCCCATCTAGGTCCATTTGCTCATCTCACAAAAATCCAATTATTGAGTTAAGTAGGATTCCCAAGGAACAAAGGAATTTTTAATATAATGGCTGTCTTGCCAGGAGGAAAGGCTGCCTCACATCTGTCTGTCCAACTAAGAGATAGCATAGGCTTTTAAAGGAAGGACCACAAGCTTTAGAGCAGGTCTTGGTGTATCTCACAAGAGGCTACATACACTTGGGGCAGGTTATGGGGGATGGTGAACTTGGAGTCAGGAAGACTGCCCTGGGGACTTCAGAATCTCAAACCCTTTGTCTTGTAGAAATTTCATCATTTCATGGTGCATGTTAGTGGCTCATGCCTATAATCCCAGAACTTTGGGAGGCTGAGGCAGGAGGATCACTTGAGGCCAGGAGTTTGAGTCTATCATTTCTGGGAAACAATTCAAAGGATCAAGTAGTTAGTTAAGGGAGAGGATTAAAAAAAACATATAGGGGGTCGTGGAGCTGGTTATAGTTCTCTCTGCTATTGAGTTGTTATTTTGTAGTGTTTCCACCTACGATGTGAAACTGCAATGAGCCCAACTAATGAAGATACAGGAAAACATACACATCCTTGAGAAGGCTGTGCTACTCTCCATCTAGGCCTTAATAAACTCCCTTAGCCTATAGAAAGAAAAACAAACAGAACAGAACAAAACAAAGTAGTAACCTACAATTTGTTCTGTCACCGTTACTGATTTAATTTTAACAGTGAAATGAACACCTTCCTGTATGCATTTTTTTATATTTTCTCTCCTTTCGCTGTCTTTTGATATTTATACATGGGGGCATCTAAACAGCCTAGGGGGAAAAAATGAACAAATTTTGCATTTGGATCTTTCAGTCCCACCCCCCATCTATAAAAAACATCAGCTGCTCATTCAAACTTAGATGTAAATGTTTAAAGTGTTAATGAGTCAGAGATTTTGCATTTTAAATACAGAGATCAAATCTTTAAAGAATAGAAGCTTCCCTGGTGGAGTTCTAAGCTTCGTTGAATTTGTTCTCCAATACTCCTGAAATCAGACTGAGTGAGCAATCTGCTTGCCTTTCAGGTGAGAGGACTGTTCCTTCTAATTCTCAGTCAGACCAGGAAAATGTACCTGTAGCAGAGAGTGTTTGCCTGTCTGTGTTTCACCCTTGCAGGTTCACTCAGTACCAGCAGAGGACTAGGGCTATTTCTCAGGAAGGCACATGAATAGTTCTTTGACTCTCATTTTCCTATAACCGGTTAAAAAGAAATGCAAAACTAAAAACTTCCAGATCAAAATGTTGAAATCACAAGGGTGTTTCCACCTAGGTCTAGTTCCTCATTGCACAAAGATCCAATCATTGAGACAATGAGGATTGCCAAGGAAGAAAGGGATTTTTAATATAAAAGGTATCTTGTAGGGAGAAGGGAGAAACAAGGAGAAGCTGCCTCAATTCTGTCTCCCCACTAATGGGGACTGTGGGCTTATAAAGGAGAGGCCATGTGCCTTGGGGTGGGTTGTGGTGTAAATAACAAGGGGTTACACACATTGGGGACAGGCTGTGGAGGATGGTGAATCTTAGCATCAGGAAGTCTGCCCAGGGGCCTTCAGAATCTCAGCTCTTTGTTTTGCAAAAACTCCACCATTTCTGGGAAATGTCAAATAGTCTCTCTTAAACTAGAGAGAGGATCATAAAAAACATATAGGGGTCATTGAAATTTGTTCATAGAGCCAATTACAGAAACAATACAAAACAAAACCCCTTTACTTTTTTTGTGGTTGTTCTTTCTTGAGATAGGGGCTTTCTCTGTTGCACAGGCCATGGTACACAGGCCATGGTGCAGTGTCCACAATCATAGCTCACTGCAACCTGGAACTCCTGGGTTAACGTAATCCTTCTCCCTCAATCTCCCAAATATCTGGGACAATAGGCATGTACCAGCACACCCTGCTAATTTTTGCATTTTTTGTAGAGATGAGGTCATGCCATGCCGCTCAGGCTTTTCTCGAACTCCTGGCCTCAAGAGATCCTCCTGCCTTAGCCTGTCAAAGTACTGGGATTACAGGTGTGTGCTACCGCACTTGGCCCCAAATCCCCTTACTTTTAAAGTAAGAGTAGGCTAAAATTTAGGCTAAATAGGCTAAAATTTAGGACACATTAAGGTTTATTCTTCTTCCAAATCCAAACCCACTCCTTTTCCTTTTTCTTTCTTAGATTTTCCCTCTTTTTCTTTACATATGTTCTTTCTTTTCCCTCCTTTCTTTTTATCTTCTGATCTACTTCTCCCTGGGATAACAAACTCTCTGGAAAACAAACAAACAAACCTGATCTGTACATGTGGCATTGTGATTTCCATGGTGTAAATATACTTCCATTGTGTCTAATTTGGCTTGCATGAGTAAGTTTCCGCAGGCACAGGCATATCACTAATCACTAATTTGTTCTCTCTCAATCTCTCTCTCTCTCATACACACACACACACACACACACACACACACACCCCTAAAAAATCATCCGTCGAGACAAAAAGACATAAATAGAGAAGAAAATCCTGCAACCAAAGAATATATTTAAGAATTCTTCTACATATTGAACTGTCATTTTGGTCACTCCATATGTGAAGTTTGGGGCTGGCAATGTTCTGCCTCTTTTTCTGTTGAGTTGGGGGAAAAAAATCAGATCTCAGTCGGGTTCTCTCATTTTTTTCCTTCTAAGAAAAAGTGAGCCCTAGGGAACAGGAGGAATCTGAAGAATTTGTGTGTGTGTTTTCATTAGTTGCTTTGAGATTCAGAACTTTTGTTCAATTGCCACTTTAAAAAATATATATATATTTTTTCTCTTTAAATCAGCAGGGAACTGAAGATGATGAGCCCAGGACTTCATTTCAGCCCTAGGGCACAACATCATAAGATTTAAATAATGTCTTAGAGGTTTTCATACCTCTTTTTCCCAGGGAGTTCTAGGCGTGTTGAAATGTGCAAGTTTTGCTCTCAGTGTTCATTTCCCATTGGCTTTCTTTCTTTTCAATATAGTCTCCTCTTGAAGACTTTTCTCTTTCTTTCTTCTTCCTTCTTTTCATTCTGCTTCTCTTTTAATTCCCTCTCCAATCGCCCTTTTCCTTTGCTTGCCTTCAATCCTCTTTCTAGCTTTCCTTTTACCTCGGACATCACTTTTTAAAAATATCCAAGCAAACGTCTCTTACATTACATCATGCAATAATGCTCCATTGGAATGCATTGAAACGTTTTGGCTTAAGGAAAAAGACCATTAACATAAATAATGAGAATAGCTCAAATAAGAGGTGAAGCTGTGGAATGAGAGGGAACATTCAGCCAAAACCTTAAGCAAACATTTGGGCCAACGTC
>RJWJ010029068.1:0-20922 GCA_004363605.1 Indri indri | reverse complement strand
TCGAGTTAATCCCAATGTCCCAATCCTGGGCGGAGACCTTCCAGAGACCAACCTGCTCAGGCTGAACACCTCTGAGGGCAACTGTGGGATGAGGAGGCCAAGCTCAGCTGGGACAGCAGGGCGTAGGGAGGAGGAGCATGGACCTCGGCCAGACCGCCTGTGTGCATCCCAGCTCCGCCACACACTTGCTGCATGATCTTGCACCATTAACTTAACATCTCTGTGTCTCAGTTTTCTCACCTGTGAAATGGGGGTGATAGTATCTATCTCATCAGGTTGGTAAGAGGCTTAGGGGGCATGCGGTAAGGGTTAACATGTTTAGAAATGTTTGGTAGGTAAATAAAATATGTTTTTGTGCCACTGGAATTGTTCCCCAGGAGTATGGATCACTTGTGGAGAAGTGAATGTGTCCAGTTTCCAATCACATAATTGCTACTGACCCAAGGAGACAGGCCGAGGATGCAGGACACATTCATCTCTGTCACCTACCCTGGTCACGTGCTTCCCTGGCGTCGGGCTGTTTCAAGCCAGTGGCTGCAATCCATGTGGAATTACAAGCTAGTTTGGGGTTCCAGGATTAAAAGTGGGGGTCTCCAACGTGCAGGTGGCTCAGAAAAATCAAGGTCTTTTCAACTTTTAGTATTTCTCCTCCAGAGTAGCCCACAAACTCAGCATCTACTCACAGCTGCTACAGGCTGCTCACAGGTGACGCTGAGATGGGTCCACAGCTGGCTCTGAAGGGGACTTCTGCTTGTGGGGTCCCCTCTGGGATCCTCCAGCCCTGGGCCCCCAAGGGCACACTGCCCATCACAGCGTGATGAGGAGGAGGATAACAGTATCCAGGTGGTTGATGTCTGTTTAGTTCCGGGAGACAGACAATGGAACAACAAAAAGGTTAGTGAGGACGAGGAGAGAGCTAGAAAAGATTCTATGGCCCAGAAATCAAGAGCCTGGTTTTGGTGTCGGACAGACAATCCCAGGTCTGGGCCCCAAAGCCATCGCTTGCTACCTCTGTGGCCTCGAGTTTCTGCGCCTTTGTTTTCTTCTCTGAAAAGTGAGCAGAGCCAGGGAGGCGACGTGGGGATTGCGTGAGAAGAGCATCGGCAGTGTCCACGCGGGGAAAGCCTCCGCGACAGCAGACTGCTGGGAGTGTGTTTGTCAAATCCCTGAAGGCACAGATACAGCATTTCCTGAAATTACCGCAGATTCAGAAGTTGCTAGGAATGATTTCGGCCTAACGGAAAGATAGAAAGAGTAATATAGCAACACTACTGCTTTTGTTTTCAAGGGCAAATGATGCTAGAATAGTTTGCGACCAATATCTTGGGACCGATGGCTATCTGAAGTTCTAGACCCTAGGTGCTGGGAAAATACTGACGCTCCCATTTAGCATCATAATAATCTTTGTCCAGTTTGCCTCTGTCCTCAGCTACCAGCTGTGGAAAATGTGGACTCCTAATTTGAAAACCGAAACTAAACCATTGTGACTTCATGGCGTAGCTGGTGGCCTTTCAGAATGTGACGCTTAGAGAGGTTTAATGTCACCTTGCATTGTTCAGAATCTCCCAGATAAACATTTACTGTTCTAGATGCTGCCCACAGAGAGGAACCAGATCTTTGCTGGAGAGAAGCATTAGGTTTGGGGGTAGGAAAAACATGGGTGACCTATCCATGCCATAAGCCTTAGAGGGGGCTTTATCGGGCGGGGGACCGACGGCCAGTAAGAAGGCAGCAGCCGTCATGCGAGGGGGAGGAGGATGGGTCCCATGGGAACATGACCCTTGCGCTTGGATGTGAAAGTCAGTTTGGTGTCCATCCACCTGACGGACAGGTAAGAAAGGCTCGCAGGGAGGAGTGGGAGGAGTGGATGAGCCCAGACTGTGTGGCAAACACAATCGAGATTAGCGCTAGAGCCAACCTGCCTCGACCAGAGGCTTTGTGACCTCAGGGTGCCCAACGTGGCGCAGATGAAGGTGTGAGTCGGCTCGGCATGAAGGCCTGGGGCTCTCAGATGTGGGTCAGGTGGTGGCCTCCTCGCCCTCCTCCAACTCCAGCAGGAAAATAATTGTTCTGTCTGGAGTTCCTTTCAGGGGGGTCTCTCCATGGAGGGAACACACTGGGCAACCCACGGGCCTAAGACCCCGGGGGTGCAAGCAAGAGAAAGGGCGGGGCTCACCCTTGCCCGGACCTCCAGGGAGACCCGCCACGTGGGTGGTCACACGCAATCCTCACGCCTCATCCTCAGACCATCCACGTCATTCTTCTCATTTTATAGACAGGTGAAATTGAAGCTCAGAGACCGTAATGCCCACGGCTTTTCAGTTAGGTGGTGGCAGGGCTCATGCTTGAACTCAGATCTGCTTGACTCCAAAACCCAAGCTCTTTCTAGCTTAGTGGTTCGGAACACAAGTTCTGCATCTTACTCCTTGAACAAGGAACTTGACCCTGGCCTGCCCCGTTCCCCTTCTGTAAGATGCAGCTGATAACTGCGCTTGACTTAGAAGGGTTTTGGAGAAGTTTAAGCATGTTGATAATCCAGACCACTTGGGCCAGTACTGGAACATCGTAGGTGTTAATAAGTATCAGCTGTTCTTATTTTCAATAGCATCGTCCCAGCCTGTTTTCCTTATGACAAAGACACACTCCTAACGTGAGGTCTGTGGGAGACACGGTCCCAAATGGCTGAAATGTACTCGGTACCTGAAATACGACTTTGAGTAGCTATCTTCGTGAGATGTTCAGATGTTTGCTTGTTTGCGATTAGGGTGAGCACATCCGTGTAAAAACACATGTGGCACATCTGTGGCCCTGGAGCTGCTACTCCCGCTGCCCGAGCTCACGGCAGACGTCCCTAATTGATCACATCACTGCCTTCTGGAGCCTTCCCGACCCAGAGCGATGGTGTGTTGACACAGGTGCTGGGCCGTCTCTGCCACCTCGGGCCGGGGAGCCCAGCACGGAGCCAGCGAGAGCAGGCTCGCCAGCCGGCCGCCTCGGAAAATGGGCTTGGCTCGAGTCAGTGCCTTCCTCCCACTCAGCCCCCAGCGCTGGGCTACTCTTTGGCAAAGTCACACCATTATCCAACCAAGAGCTTTGGGAGGAAGAGTCCGAAAACCCAACCCCCTACCTGGACACAACTCGGAGCCCATTGCTCCCGGATGGGCCCCCTGTGCATACAGGAGGCAGGCAAGAGCCTCCCAGCAGTGACGAGTGTCGGGAACATCTGCCATCCGGGTCCTCACCTCTTCTGACGTCTGGTTTCCCTTCTCTTACCTCCAACAGGGGACTATATTTGAGAAGCTGGGAATTTGCTCCATGCCCAAGTTTGTCTGTTTTTTGCATGACAGAATGGGAAGAAAGAAGGACCTTAAGCTCGTCGTGACCAACCTGCGTTTTGGGACCATACCCGTGAGGCTGTTCCAGCCCAGGGCAGCGTCCTCCAGCCCCCGGAGGGGCATCATCTTCTACCACGGAGGGGGCGGGATGTTCGGGAGCCTGGGTAAGGGGCTCCCCTGCGGTTCCTGGCTTCGTAAAGGAAGGGCTCATCCCTGTGCGCGTTGCTCACGCCTGCCCTGGAAACTTTCTGGAAGAACTTGAAGGAGTCAGCAGTTGGGGTCTTTACAGGGAGCCCAGACACAGGGCAGTGCGCACAAGTCAGCAGGTGGCGTGGCAGCCGAGGTGGGGAATCTTTTCTTTTCCATCCTGTGGTCATCTTGGTCAAGGTGGGGCAGTGGCATCCAGCAGGGCTGCTCGTCGGGGGCCGAGTGTTGACTCCCCTCCTCCCTCCCTTTCTGCTCACGGCCTGCGCCGTCCTGTCCACGCTTCGGTGATCCCGAACCCGCGTACTCCCCTCCAGCTCTGCCGCGCCCCGTGGCCCGAGACCTGGTCTTTGCTTGCTGGCCCCCTGCACCCCAGCATTGGGTCTCCGGGACTGACCTCTCGCCCCTCAGCCCAAGCAGCCAAAGTCCCCCCGCCCAGCAGCCAAAGGGGTCTTTTAAGAATCCAAGTTGCAGCTTGTCAGTCCTGCACTTAAACCTCTCCTGCGCCCTTTGATAAACCTGAATGCTCTCCTCCCCAGCCGGGGAGGCCCTGACAGATCTGGCCCTGCTGTCCTGCCCGGTCACCTGCTGCGTGTTACCTGTCTCCCTCCCCGTTCACTCTGGCGCAGACACGCTGGCTTTCCCCTCGCGGGTCTGCTGCACTTGCCTTTTGCTGGGCCTCGAAAGCTCCCCCGCCCCTGACTGCACAGCTGACCACCCTTGTTCTTCCAGTCCTAATCTCAAATGTCCCTCTCCAGAGTGGCCTCCCTGGACACCTCATCTAAGGACTCTCCCTGCCACGCTGCGGCCCTACCCTGTGTCCCGTCCCCATCCTTGGCATCGTGCTTGGTCATGTTCTTCGAGGCACTTGTCACAATCTGAACTCATCCTATTCCTTCCTGTGTCTCCCTCCCTTGCAGCTTGTCTGCCCTGCTGGAAATGGGAACTCGAGATCGCAGGGAAGTGACCTCTGTTTTGTTTGTTGCTAGACCCTCAGCGCCTGGATGACTGGTTTTATTTTTTTACTATTTATTTTATTTTATTTTTTTGAGACAGCGCCTCACTCTGTTGCCCTGGCTGGAGTGCAGTGGCGTCATCACAGCTCACTGCAACCTCACACTCCTGAGCTCAAGCTATCCTGCCGCCTCGGCTTCCCAAAGTGCTGGGATTACAGGCGTGAGCCACCGCACAGGGCCTATTGTGTTTATTTTGTAAATTATTTTAAAAAAACTTTTTTTTTTTGGTAGAGAAAGGGTCTCACTATGCTGCTCAGGCTGGTCTGGAACTCCTGGCTTGATAGCGAGGCATGAGCCACGTGCCCAACCCTGTCTTTGTTTTTTGAATGAATGAATGAATGCATGCATGAATAAATACATGGGTGGGTGGGAGAATAATTGGATGAAAGGATGGGTTGGTGAATGAGCAGGCGGGTGGGCGGATGGACACACAGACACACGTGAGGAAATGTGCCCTTGTAAAAACGCCACTTCTCTGCTATCACTTCCCTGAGATTGGGGTGTGCTGCCACCTGGTGGTGGATGTGACAAAGGCCATGCTGTATGTGAATGCCGTCTCCCTGCTCTCCCTCTTCCAGAAGTTAACTATGGTATCTCCCATCTTCTGGCCCCACCTTGCCTGAGATCACTCTCTCCTTTCAGAAGCCCGAGGGTCCCCCGTGAGTTTTCTGGGACTGTCAGCCTTCCTCTGTTGAGGGTTAGTGTCATTTCCAAAGGTAGAACCAGGGATCATTCAGCAATTGTTTACTGAGCACCTACTTTGTGCCAGACCTTTTCCAGGCACAAGGGACACAGTGGGAACAAGCAAGCCCCAGCCCCTGCCCGCCTGGACCTGACAGTCAAGGGAGGGACCTGGACACTGAAGGAGGAAACAAACAAGTAGGATAATTTTTGGCCTTAAGCAATCCTCCCTCCTCGGTCTCCCAAAGCATTGGGATTACAGGCATGAACCACTGTGCCCCGCCGCCATTTCTTAACATATTGCATCAGAATGTTTTTATCTGGATGGCCGACTGTCGGGTGGCCCCTCGATTTTGCACCCAAGGTGGCTGCCTCACTTGCGTGGCCCTAGTCCCAGCTCTGTTAAGTCTAAGCAGAAGGGTTGGCAAGTGCAAGGCTCTGAAACAGACACGACCTGCTGTGCATGAGGGAGGAAGGAATGTCTGGGTGAGAGAGCGGGAGACGGAGGTGGACAGGTGGGCAGGGCCGAGATCATGGCTGGCGGCAGTCTCCACCTTGCCTGGCCTTTAAAATCACCGGGGAGCATTAACGTCATACTGGCTCCCAGGTCCTACCCCAGCTGGCCAAGTTAGTCTCTGGGTGTCATAGGGCCCAGGCATCAGTATTTTTTTCTTCCACGCACACCTGCAGTAGGGATAGGCATCAGTGTGTTTGAAAAGCTCCCCAGATGCCTTCACTGTACTGCCAGAGCTGAGAGCCACTGGTACAGCCCCTTAGACTCAGGAGCTGCCTGTGCTGACTCAGTTTAGCCCCTCCGTGCTTCTGGCTCCATGTCTGAACTCTGTCACCTCCCTCAAACAGCGTTGATGAAGTGTGCACCCACCTCAGCAACCTCCCCTGAACACTGGATTACCTGGTATGATTTAGAAAATCCTGCTGCCAGGGCCCCCACTGCAGAGATTCTGATCCAGTCGGTTCGGGGTTCAGCTTGGGCCTGAGGACTTGTGATGGCTCTAGTCCCTCTGTGATGAACAAGATATCAGCATTCATATAAAGGCAGGATCCAAGAGGGCTGAGTGAATTATGCAAGTGCAAAGTAGAAGCCTTAAAATTACGTGGCCGAAGTTGAGAACTACTGAGTTAGACAGAAGTGTATTTGGCACCGATTCTGTGCCTGGTACTCACGTTCATGGACCTGCCTTCTGAGAACTTCATGTGCACCACTCTGCTAGTAGAAACAGCCCATCCAACCGTTGTTTATGTCTTAATTAATATAAATATATAAGATTATTATTAATATTGCCAGACAGGCATGTCTAACTTCCCCAGTCTTGGCTTTGTCCATTTCAAATCACCAAGACTTCCTGGTCCTCAGTTTCCCCCACTGTAAGAGAGATGTTGCAGAGGGTGAGCCCCCAGGTGTGTTTGAGCCCTGACACTCAGGAGACGTCTGACCTGGCCGGCCAGAGTCACTTCGGAGCAGGCAAGAACAGGAACAAAGAGAGGCAGTCCCACCCCAGGCCAGCGTTGTCAGCTGGCTCTTCCTGGGGGCTGTGGTGAGAAGCCCCGGGCCCTACTCATGGGCTGTCGCTGTCACTGGTTGTCTTGCAGATTGTTACCACAACCTGTGCAGTTTCCTGGCCCAGGAGACCGACTCTGTGCTGCTGTTGGTTGGGTGAGTTGCTGGAGACAGCTGGTGGGTTTTCCATGGATGGGAGAAGGCAGAGTGAGTTCATGGATGATTTACAGACCAGAGAGGGGGGCCCTAACCCCCAAGAGGCACTCTTGTTGCACGCAGCCACCGAGGCAGGTGCAGTACCGTTCAAGATCGCAAAAACCCATCCACAGTGAAGTGTGTGAGTAGACAGTGGTAGAGTGATAGATCACATCACCGTGAAGATTTTATAGAATGTTATGTAGCCATTCAAATAACCGAACTGAAAAGGTGCACCATACTGCTAATGAATCTTAGTATATAGTATAAAATTAAGTGAAAACACTTCAAAAGATTACATAAAGCCTCTTTTTGTAAAGTTAAAAACAATTAGAATCAAAAGACTGCTTTTTAGGACTGCACATAGACACAATGAAACAATGTAAAAAGGAAAGAAACGGAAGGATGGAAACAGGATTCAGAGCCACACACACACATAAGGGGCTTCTGCTGCCAGGGGGCTGCAGCCGGGCGGTGCCTGGGAGGGGACTCCTGAGAGACATTGAAAAAAGGGGTGATGTCCAAGGCCTGGGTGTTCCCTGATTTCTCATTGGGACATAAATGGGCCTCGCTACCCAAGTCCTCAGAGAAGATGGGTCTTTTGACCTGTGGCTTCTGCAAAGCCCTGCCTTCTGAGTGGGTGTCTTGTTAGGGCTGCTCTACCAAATCGCCCTAGGTGGGGACATTTATTTCTCGTAGTTATGGAGGCTGGAAGTCCAGGATCAGGGTGTCAGCATGGTCGGGGGCTGGTGAAGACCCTCTTCCGAGATGCAGAGTGCCAGCTTCTCCTCGTATGGGAGTGTGGCGGAAGGAGGAGCCAGAGGGCTCTCTGGAGTCCCCAAGGGCACTAATCCTATTCACGAGGCTCCACCCTCACGACCCAATCACCTCCCGAAGGCTCCACCTGCTGACACCCCCACACTGTGGTACAGGATTTCAGTCCAATGCGGCGGGCAAGAGAGGAGGGCACAAAGGCCTGGGGGCATTTCTGCTGCTTTCTGGCAGGTCGGGGATTTTGCCAGTAGCAAGCACATCGTGTGTTATTTCTCTCATCCTGTTGGGTTCATATATCCAACGTTTAGTGAGGAGTATTCACTTCTAGAAATGGGGGGAAAATGGAAGCTGAAGTGTGTGATCGCTGCTACCAGGTGCTGAAAGAAACTTCCCCTCCCTGCAGGGACCCTCCCAAGCGTGTGTTTTGTCTGCGTTTCCGTGGAACCCGTGTTGACAGCATCGATTGTTTTATCAGTGTATTGCTCATCCAGGAAATGTTGCAGGGCTAGGCCGCAGTCAGTCAAACCTTATTTTTAAAGGAAAGAAAATTCAAGGTCTAATAGAAGGCAATGGTTTTCAAACTGGCTCCCTGGAACCCTAGGGTTCCCCGTGGTGCCTTAGAGGCAGCTGTGAAGACCAAGGAGGAAGAAGAAAGAGTGAGGGCTTCGGTCCCCTGCCCTTGAGCAAAACTGAAAGAGCTGCGCTTATTATTTTATACAGTGGGCTCCTTAGATCATTTTAATTGAAAAAAATAATTTTGTTGTTCTCACAAAGTTTGAAAGCCTTAGTCTAAGGTATCATTTTTCCTTGCACTTCTTCTAAATTTAATCTTACCATTAGAATATATCTTTTTGATGTTTCGAATGATCGATCGTAATAACAGAAAAGATGATTAGCAACAATCCTTAACTAAAAATTTAAGACAAAAAATTGTTTACGTAAGCTCTCTCATCCATGCAGTTGAGCCAAACTGTTTCTATTTTTTAAATTCATTCCTTTCTATTACCCCAAACTCGATTCATGCATTAGGTAGCTTGCACTTTACTGTTTTTAGAGGTTCATTTTAGAGTTCCTTTTCCCTGCTCTAGAATTCCTTGGGGGAGACACGCTATGGGGACCAAACCTCTGGATGTTTTTCACCAGCCGCTGGTCCTGGGTCTTCCCCAGCTCGAGCTGTGTCTGTTTCCCGCCTGGCTCCATTTTTCTACACCTTTACCCTCAGAACACCTCCCAGCCCCTTCCTGCCTCCCCTGGCCCTGGGAGAGAAGGCCACTCTTTGAGCCACTGGGGAAGAACAAGCCTTGATCATTAGATTTTTGATTTTTTAAAAAAATTCTGCCTGAAAGAAATTTCCCTTTGAGTTTATTGTTTATTTTAGTTTCCCCTGTCCCTTTGTCTACTGACAGGCAGTGGGACAAGTAGTAGCTTCATTTGCCTCTTTTTCTGTTCCTGCTGGTTGTTTTGCCTCCAAAGCCAATGGCTTTAAAGTTGCATAGTCTTCTACGGAGCTTATGCATCTGCGGGAAGCAGACAGAGTGTAGGTTTGGCATCGAGACTCCTGGCCGGTACGACTCTGGGCGGGTTCTTCACATCTTCATAGAAGAAAAGGGGGCATAAAAATCCTTACTTCGGTTATTCTGGGGATTTAATCAGAGACAGTTCAGGAAGCGTGGTGAGGATGCTGCTGGAACGGCACCCAGCACACCTGTCCACACCGGCGCACTCGTGTCCTGTTTTCTCCCCAGGTACCGCAAGCTCCCTGACCACCACTCCCCTGCCATGTCCCAAGACTGCCTCAGCGCCTCCATCCACTTTCTGAGGGGCCTGGAGACCTACGGGGTGGACCCCTGCCGGGTCGTGGTCTGCGGAGAAAGCATCGGAGGAGGGCTCGGGGCCTTCATCACCCAGGCCTTGCTGGGCAGATCAGATCTTCCCAGCATCCGGGCTCAGGTCCTGATTTATCCGGTTGTCCAGCTCATCAATTTGCAGTTGCCATCCTTTCAGCAGAACAAGTGCATCCCATTCCTGGCCCGGACGTTCATGGTGACTAATATGTGTAGGTATCTGTCCATCGACCTCTCCTGGCGGGATGCCATCTTGAGTGGGGCGTTTATACCCCCGGATGTCTGGAAGAAATACAGAAAGTGGCTCAGCTCTGACAACATCCCCGAGAGATTCAAGGGCAGAGGCCACCAGCCCAGGTTCCCTGGCCCTTTTAATGAGGCTGCCTATCTAGAAGCCAAATGTATCTTGGATGTAGAAAACTCACCCCTCGTCACAGATGACGAGACCATCGCTCAGCTTCCTGAGGCCTTCCTGGTGAGCTGCGAGAACGACATCCTCCGTGATGACACCTTGCTCTACAAGAAGCGCTTGGAGGACCAGGGGGTCTGTGTGACATGGTACCATGTGGAGGATGGCTTCCATGGATCCCTTATCTTATTTGATAAGAAGCCTTTCTCTTTCCCATGCTCCCGGAAAATTGTGAATGCTGTAGTCAGTTATATAAAGGGCATATGATAGTCATGAGAGCAAACAGACAACATACAGAATGGGAGAAAATATTCACGTTACACATCCGATAAAGGGCTGATAACTAGAATCTATTTAGAACTCAGGAAAATCAGCAAGAAAAAAAATCAAACAACCCTATCAAAAAGTGGGCAAAGGACCTGAACAGAAACTTTTCAAAAGAAGACAGAATAATGGCTAACAAGCATATGAAAAAATGCTCAACATTTCTAATCATCAGGGAAATGCAAATCAAAACCACAGTGAGATATTAGTTATCCCCAGTGAGAATGGCCTTTATCAAAAAGTCCCAAAACAATAAATGTTGGCGTGGATGGGGAGAGACAGGAACACTCATACACTGCTGGTGGGACTGCAAACTAGTGCAACCTCTGTGGAAAGTAATATGGAGATACCTTAAGGAGATACAAGTAGAATTACCATTTGATCCAGCAATCCCACTACTGGGCATCTACCCAAAAGAACAAAAGACATTCTATAAAAAGGACATCTGCACTCAAATGTTTATAGCAGCACAATTCACAATTGCAAAGATGTGGAAACAACCCAAGTGTCCATCAATACATGAGTGGATTAATAAAATGTGGTATATGTATACCATGGAGTACTATTCAGCTTTAAGAAACAATGGAGATATAGCACCTCTTGTATACTCCTGGATAGAGCTGGAGCCCATTCTACTAAGTGAAGTATCCCAAGAATGGAAAAACAAGCACCACATGTACTCACCATCAAATTGGTATTAACTGATCAACACTTAAGTGCACACATAGTAATAGCATTCATCGGGTGCCGTGCAGATGAGAGGGGAGAGGATGGGATGGGTATATACACAAGTAATGGGTGTGGTGAGCACCATCTGGGGGATGGACAGGCTTGAAGCTCTGACTCGGGTGGGGCAAAGGCAATATATGTAACCTAAACATTTGCACCCCCGTAATATGCTGAAATAAAAAAAATTAAAAAAAAATAAATATTTTGCTTGCTCAGAAAAAAAGGGGGCATATATATGATAGTAGCCCTGGGTGAGGTGTGGCAAGTATGGACTCTGCCACCAGCTGGGTGCTTTGCTGAATTCTATTTTACCGATTAAAGAAATGCTAAATCAATGCTTGGCTTGGCTGCGGAGGATGAGCAGTAAGCTAAGAACAATTTTGCTTAATATTCAAGAAAATCCAAAGTATGCTTGTCTTCTTCCAGTACTAACAATGTCCAATTACAGATCTGGCAACATTCTCTAACATGCTAACTGGAGTGAAATAAATATCAAAGGGAATCTGGGTGCGGTGGCTCATTCCTATAATCCTAGCACTCCGGGAGGTCGAGGCAGGGAGGATTGCTTGAGGTCAGGAGTTGGAGACCAGCCTGAGCAAGAGCAAGACCCCGTCTCTACTAAAAATAGAAAAATTAGCTGGGCGTGGTGGTGCACCCCTATAGTCCCAGCTACTCAGGAGACTGAGGCAGGAGGATCACTTGAGCCTGGGAGTTTGAGGCTGCAGTGAGCTATGATCACAACACTGCACTCTAGCAAGGGAGACAGAGGGAGACCCTGTTTTGAAAAAAAAAAGAAAAAAAATCAAAGGGAGAAAAAAATGCCTTTAAAATCTTCTTAAAGCCCTAACATATAAGGTCCGTACAGAATAAACTCCAACAAATGGTCACAGTGTCAGTGGCGAGTCCACGATGACAAAGCAGTGCTGGGGGCCATGGTCCCTGCTGGAGGAGGAGGCACCTAATTGTTCCTGGGGTCAAAGGTCACCAGTCAAATCCCAGCTTTGATTGGCTCCAGCTGGCCTGCAAAATGCTGTTGCAATGAAGCTCCACCCTTAACACAGCTACCCTGGGCTGAACTAAAGGAAGATCTCAGGGGAGATTGTGGGAAAGAGAGACAGGGGAAGGGACAAGAAGAAAAGAATGGAAGAAAAGGGTGGGTTCTGGGGAGCCATGAGCTTCACCTGGGCTCAAGTCTTTAATTGAATTCCAAAAGTAGATCACTGGCTTCCAAGAGGCAGGTTCTCCAAGTGAGGGATGTCTTGGGAACCTCCAGATAGTATCTGGGATTTTCCCTGAGGGGGTAAGGGGCCAGCCTCCTTCCTTTGATGAGCTTCTGTATTGTTTGCACTTCTACAAAGAACCTTGCCCTTGCTTAGCCAATGCCACTGGCTCTGCTCACAGGGAAAGGGAAGGAGATCTTTGTGTAGTATGTTGGGGATGGTCCACGTTAGTTTTACACTGGGCCCATGTTTGCTAGATACACCCGTGATGGGCTCCGGGCCTCTGTGCTGTCTAGTCCCACCCAAGGGCAGAATCTGGAGGCTTTTCCTTCTAGGCAGCCACAGCCTCTCTGGCTACCAATGACCCCACCTAGGATTGATGGAGGAGGGGGTCCTGTGGATGTCTTAGGGCCTTGCAAAGAGGGCAGCTTTCCACACGGGCAATGCGGATCGAGCTCCTGAGGGCATGAGCAGACATTGTGACCCATGGATTATAAGCAAGCAGCTTTGATGGAAGGGTATGTTAATTATGTGTTGATGTGTAGCAACGTTACCACAAACATAGTGGCTTAAAACCACACATTTATTGTGTCATGGTTTCTGTGGGTCAGGAGTCTGGGCACAGCTTAGCTGGGTCCTCAGCTTGTGGTCCCTGGGGCTATGATCAAGGTGTTGGGGCTGTGGCCTCATCTGAGGCTCAACTGGGGAAAGCTCTACTCCCCAGCTCAGTCAGGTTGTTGGCAGAACTCAGTTCCCTGTGGTTATAGATTGAAGACTTCAGTTTCTTGCAAGCTGTTGGTCAGAGTCCAACCTCGGCTTCTAGAGGCCACCCATAGTGTCCTGAGCCGTGAAGTTCCCCAGATGTTTGCTTGCTTCCTTGAAGCCAATGGGGGAGAGACAGACTCCAGCAAGGGGCCACTAGAATCTAATGTCACATGATCCCAAGCACTTTATCACACGCACACCATCACCTCTGCCACATGCTATCAGCTGGAAGCAAGTCACAGGCCTTGTTCACACAAGGGGATCACACAAGGGCATGGACACCAGGAGGTGGAAGTCATGGGGCTACCTCAGAGTCCGTCCTCCACAGAAGGCCTCACCAGAGATGCTGCGAACAGTCTACCCAGCTCCTCAGCCTGAGAAACACAAGATGGTCTGCAGCCGTTGGCTTGACCTGGTGCTAGTGACAGGTGGTAACTCTCCCAGGAGGGTTCTCTCATCTTTCCCCGGCTCTAGCTCTCCCTTCTCCCACCCACATCACTCCCCTTTGGTCTCCCCAGCAGGGGACTAATCTGGACCTTCCTCTAATCCCTGCCCAGCCTCCTTTTCTGACATAAACTCTATGATCTTGTGCTAGTCAGGGTCCAATCGGGTGAAAGAAACCACACTGGCATTCCTTTTTTCTCTTGAAAGTCTTTATCAGTCTCTAAGCACAATCAAATCTTTGTAAGACATTTTCTGCTTCCAAGGATCTAGCTAAAACTTATATCCAGAGACACTTACAAGAAACTGTGGACACAGAAATCACTGGATATTGGTTCCGTACTGACACTAATCCTGAGGACCCACCGTGCTGCTGTGGCTCCCCCTGTCAAAGCGGGCGCTTACTGTGGCCAGGTGACAGGTGAAATCTTGCCTCAAGTCCAACTCACCTTGGGCCCAACTGGTCCACAGGAACACATTTCTTATATCTCTCGTGCCTGAATGCATAACTGAAATACACATGCTCGGAAACGGGCAGAATCCCACGCTGGCTCTTTGACCAAAGACAGGACGGTGACTATGGTCGGAAGGGCTGTGTGGAAGGCCCTGGGTGTTCCCCTTTCTACCAAGACGGTGAAGCAGGAGCCTTGCTGCATCCCACAGGGAACTGCAGAGATTCATGACTCCATAAAAGGCTTGAAAGAAGCACCTACCACACCCCGATTTAATTCACCAGTTTGAAATGTGCAGAAGTCAGATGGATCTTGGAAAATGATTGTGGATGATCCTAAAATTACTCATGCAGTGAGTGACTCCAGTTGCAGCTGTTCTCCTGGTTACAGTATCGTTATCAGAGCGAGTAAACACAGCCTCTGGCACTTGGTCAGCAGCCACTGACCTGGCAGATGCCCTTTTCTTCCTACCAATTTGTAAGGAATACCAGAAACCGGCTGCCTTTGCCTGGCAGGGCCAACAGTACACCCTTCCAGTCTTGCCTCTGGGCTGCGCCAATTCTGCTTCCTGCCATAATGTAGTTTCCAGAGATCTTACTTGTTTTGACATTCCAGAAAGCATCACAATAATCCACTGTGCTGATGGGATCATGCTTATTGGGTCTGGGAAGCAGGAAGCAGCATGTAATTTAGAAAACCTTAGAAAGACATATGCAAAGTGAAAGAAACCCCCAAACAACTGAGGGACAGCCACCCCAGTGAAGTTTCTGGTGGGTCAGTGATGTGGAGAGTGTTGAGATGTCCTCTCCAAGGTGAAAGACAAGTCACTTCCCTTGTGCCACCTACCACGAAACTTGCAGAACGCTAGTTAGGCCTTTTGGATTTGGGAGTCAACATACGCCACATTTGGGTCAGCTACTTCAACCCAGCTCTAAAACCCCTCACGGCCTGCCCGCCTGCTTTGAGTGGGACCACTAGGAAAGCAAGTTTACTTTGCCGGCAAAGGAGGAAATATGGTAGACCTTCTCATCTCAAAATCCCAAATTTCCTGAACATAGGCCTAGGCAGAAATACAGAGCTTTTAAAGGAAGGGTTCTCAGCTTCAGGCAATTACTGTGGTTAACTATTCTAACGGTGCCATCTCTGCCAAAAACAAAGCCTGTGAACTCTGCCAGTCGCCCACCTGGGAGGCTGGGGGCCGCCTGGGAGTTTTAACAACAGACTTATCCTGCCTCAGGGATGCAGGCCAGGCTGCAGGTCCCAAAATCAGGGGGGAGTATTAAAGACAGGAAATTTTTCTGCTCCCCCCCTTTTTTTCAGGCCATTCCCCCTGTTACATACTCCCCACTCTCAGTATTTCCCTTCCATGTCTGTGGGATGACGTAGTCACCCAGCTCCTTCCTGCGGAAACGGGGGTGACGTTTCAGATGGAAGCTTCATGCTTATGTATGTCATTGCAAAGTTTTGGCAGTATATTTACAGTAACAGACGACTGGGGGGAAAAGTCATAAGCAACAATTACGACAGTGAGGATTGAGAAGACGGGATGGACTGACGCCTCGTACACACTGGGATGGGCAGGAAAGCACCCCGCAGGTGATCGAGAGACCAGCATCTGCAAATGCAGAAACCATATACAGATGACAAACACAGACCAACAGAAGAGGCGATAGCCCGGGAAATCCTCACTAAGGAGTTGTCTCTCCATCCTACAGACAGAACAAATAATCAAAGAAGGTTAGCAAAAAAATATTAACTTTTTCATTTTTTTTCTCCTGTCCTTAAACAGTTACTTTGGATTGCCCGAAGTTGGCTCCTCCCTGGGGGCTTGGTTCTCTTCTTTCACGGGACACCTCTTTACTCTGGTATGAGGGACCCAAGGTTTCATTTCTGACAACTTCAATGAGGTGTGAGCTGTTAGGGGCACTTCGTAGGGTCCCTTCCACTTCTCTGCTTCCAACAGGGGTGGGGGCCTGAAGGAGGCAAACCCACACACAGTGGCTAGGGCCCGACCCACTCATTTGGTGTATTGTTTTACCCTGGTTTTTTTACTTGTGATTGTATTACCATACTCACCTCGGGGTGCTAGGAAGTGTCTCTCAAACTATGTCTTAGGGGCTTAACTTAAGCCTGCTTCTGTGGAATATCTGTATTCAGAGGGAGACAAACAGCAATACCCTATTTTACTTTTCTGACTTGCGGGGTTATCTCTGATTCAAAAGTGTGTCCTTACCGCTTTGTATGGAGGAGGGGAGGCTGTGAACATCTTGACAACCTGTGGGACCATTGAGTCCACTGTGTAGAGAAGGCTCACCAGATCCCCACTGGGGCTCCACTCGAAGTTCATGGGTGACCCCAGGACATTGTGCAGTAGATCCAGGTGCAGATAGCCGGAAGCAACACGGCTATGGAGTAGTCACCTTGTCAAATGCCCAGGGCTCCTTGGGCTCCTGGGCCCTGTTGACAATGGGGCTGTCTGAGCCTCGTCAGTTTCCAGGTCCCTTCCTTCTCGGCTGTGCAGCTTGTTGACATCCTTGCTATAGAAGGAGGGGCTGCTGAGCTGTCTCCATGGCTGCCTGTCCACGGTGTCCATCACCAGCATGTCATTTTATACCTGCTTGGCCTCTTTTTCTGGACTGCTGATGTCCATCATCCCATTGTCCTCTGAGACTCATTCCTTCTCTGCTGGTGTACATGCACAGGAACTCAGCAAGGACCATGTCCCAGGCCAGCAGCTCCCGCTAGGAGCCCATCGTGGAACTTGAGATGCTCTGTCCATTTGCAGCCTGAAAAGATATCTACTTATACCAAGTGGAACTGTCGATCATCGAAAGGGTTGGGCTCTCGGTGCAGTGGGTAAGGACCCGCCTTGAGCATATAAACAGTTTGCTGCACACAGGATCTTTCCAAGTGAAGTCCCACGAAATCCATGAAGGCAAGCACATGAACAGTCCATTGTAAATGGGGTTTTCCCAAATGAGGTTCCCCAAATCCATTAAGGCATCTCTAATGTGTGTAGGTGCCTCAACAGAGGCCAGACCAAAGTTCCAAGTAGGAGAACAAGTGCATGAGAAATTTGTCTCCACTTAGCTGTGCCATCTCAAATGGCACAGAGTCCCAGTCTTTAGCTCCAAAGGGGATCCAAATCTAGCCAGGGGATCAAGGCCCAGAGAACAGATCGCCTGCAGTGGCCTCCTAGCAGCTCTGTCACAGTGGCCTGCCTTCTTTTTGCCAACTGGCCACCTGCTTGTGCTCAGCCACGGCCTGTATCAAGGGCATTATTTCAGGGGCAGACTTCTCCCCTGCTGTCAGGAGATGTCTTCGAATGGCATGTCCAATCATAAAAGCATATGAATGTTTACCTTTTTCCTCTCGCTAACTGCACCTCAGCTTCCTGGGCTGAAGTCCCAGGTGGCAGTGCCACCGTGGTGCTCACCGCCGTGCCGCATACAGTCCTCACAAAGTTCGCGGTGTGTGAATGTAGAGTAGCAGAATTATGCACCATTCAACACGTACCTCTCGAGCCCTTAGTTGGGCTAGGTGTTGTGCAAGGTTCTGGGACCACAGTGGTAAATGCAAAAGAAAATTTTGCATGGAGCTTCCCTTCAAGTGGGAGGAGATGGGCAAAGGCAGCAACCCACTAAAACGGACAGCGCGCTAGGTGGGGTGGGGGTGGGAGGTGCTACAGAGAAAGAAACGCAGGAGGGGGTGGGAATGCCTGTTTAGGAGGGGTCGTGGGGACCCTGCCTCGCTGGGGTGACACCTGAGCCCACCCCTGAAGGAGGTGAGGGCGTGTGGCACATGCACATCTTGGAGGAAGAGTGGTCCAGACGGCACGTGTGTTTGGGGAACGGCAAGGAGGCCAGTGTGGCCGGGACAGGGAGAGCAGGAGATGGGGCAGCGGGGGGAGTGACGGGGAGGAGATGGCACTAGAGGTGCTTTGGGGTGTGTAGGGCCTTGAGGATATTCCAAGGTCTTCGGTGTTTTCCTCGGGTGAGATGGGAGGCCACATGGAGGGTCCACAGGTATATAATATGTCAACTGGAGTCACCTCGGCATGTATTGCCTTTGCATAGGTGGATCTGTTTGTAGAAGACCCGATTACACTCACTAATTCAGGCCCAGCCACGGCTGGTCACAGAGCTGATTAGTTTGTGTGGGAAGTTCGTGGCTACCAGATTCCAGGCTCATCTTTTCCACCCTCAGGAGGCAAAAGTTGCCATCGCCACAGGCTCACCTGTGGCCTCCAATCCTTGACTGCCGCCTTTGTCACATTGAGAGATTGTCCTGTCGTGTCCCTGCCAAGCACATGGCCCGAGCTCAAGAAACCATGGAAAAGGCAGCTAGCCTTTGCAGGGTGCATTCTACAGTAATTTCCATAAATAACTGTCTTTAATCTTCCTAGAAACCCCTTGAGGTACATTTCATTATTCCCACTTTGTTGGCAATTAACCGAGATGAGAGGTGCAACTGATTTCCCTGAAGCCGCACAGCTTTAGGCAGAAGTGGGAGTTGAATACAGGTTTTTCTAGCCGCAAAGTCGGCGCTAGAAGGAGCCTCAGTCTGGGGCAAGTTCTGGGCCAGCCATTCGCCTTGCTGCGGACTGTGTACAAAGGAAGGGGCCCGTGAAAGTCATGATGTGATCCCGGCTCTCAAAATACTGGCTTTCTACAAATGTTTGTTGAATGAATAGATAAAGAAATAAATGAAGACACCAAATAAAGCACCTTGGGAATGAGCTACCGGCTGGTCGGACATCAGTTAGGGGCCAGCACAGAATCCAAACCACCCGGGGCCGGGGTGCTTTGCACAGAGGCTGGGAAGAAACTCTGTCCAATAAGATGGAATCACTTCCTTTTCCTTCTTGTTTGCATTCACCCTACTCCTCAGGGCTTTGTCAGTAGCTTCTGATATTCACCCACCAGAGAGGAAACCAACTCAGAGTGCACCGAAATGGCAGCTCCGTGTGAAATCCTCATCCCAGACCGGCAGCCCCAGCTGCGGGAACAGAATCGCTTAGTCCTGAAACCACCCAATTGCTCTCTCTCCTTCCACCTTTCAAACAGGGACATATTTCTGAGAAGCAGAGAATTTGCTCCTTGCCCAGGACTGTCTGTTTTTACATGACAGCCTGGGAATAAAGAAGGACCCTAAACTCGTGGCGACCGACCTGCGTTTTGGGTCAACACTTGCGAGGCTGTTCCAGCCCAAGGCGGCGTCCTCCAGCCCCCGGGGCAGAGGCTTCCCTGTGGCTTCGTAAAGGACGGCCCCCCCTTTGTTGGCGTGTGATTGGCGCCCAACAGCATTGGTCGGGGGATGAGTAAGTCAATGAATGAGCAGCACCTTCTCCAGCCTGCCCTCTCTGCTGTCCAGTGAGTCTGTTCCAGTAGCGACTCAATGGAACCAGGCCATCTGGCCTTGTTTATTGTCAGGTCCAAAGTTTCTTATCTGCAATCCCAATACCCAGACAGCTGGAAAAACTAAGAATTTTTTGACAACTTGTTTGGCTGTCAGATCTGACCTCAGTTCATATGTTGGCACATTCGGATTTAAACTGGAATGAAGATACTTATTATTCCACTTATGTGCATGTTCGTAGATTTGTTGCAGAACTATTAATGTGCGTAATCATGGAATACTTTCCAGTGTCCTGCTGGGGTGATGTGTACTGTGCAGTTTATGCCCCCGTTATCTTTTTGTAGCTATTAAACTATCAAAAACATATAGGAAATCACAATGAGATATCACTGCACTCTCAGCAGGATGGCTAAAATAAAAAATAGGATAGCATCAAATCTTGGCAAGGATGCAGAAAAAAAAAAAAAGGACCACTCATTGACTCCTGGTGGAAATATAAAATGGTGTAGCCACGCTGGAAGAGAGCGTGACATATTCTTACAAACCTAAACATGCATTTAACTGTACACCCAGCAATTGCACTCTTAGGCAAACCCCAGAGAAAGTAGAGACTTAAGTCCACATAAGTTAAATTAAGGACTTATGTTTACTATGTCCATATCTGCATATGAATGTTCATAGTAGCTTTATTATAATAGCCCCAAACTGGAAGCAAACAAAATGTTTCTTAAAGGGCGAATGGTTAACGAACTGTGGACCATCCAGACCAAACAGTGCTACTCAGCAATACAAAGGATTAAACTACTGATACATTCAACAAGTCGGATAAATCTCCAAGAAATTATATGGAGCAAAAAAAGCCAATCTCACAAGGTAACATACTATACGATTCCTTTAAGGTAACTTTCTTTCTTTTTTTTTTTTTTTTGCAGAGTCTTGCTCTGTTGCTCCAGCTGGAGTGCAGTGGCATCATCATAGCTCACTACAGCCTCAAACCCCTGGGCTCAGGTGATCCTCCTGCCTCAGCCTCTCAAGTAGCTGGGACTACAGTTGCACACTACCATGCCCAGCTAATTTTTCTATTTTTTTTTTTTGTAGAGTCGGGGTCTTGCTCTTGCTCAGGCTGGTCTCAAACTCCTGGTCTCAAGCAATCCTCCCACCCCACCTTGGCCTCCCAGAGTGCTGGGATTATAGGCATGAGCCACTGAGCCTGGCCTTACATAACTTTCTTGAAATGACAAATTATAAAGACGGAGAACCTCTAGTAGTTGCCAAGGGTGGGGAAGAGGAGGGATGGATGTGGCTATAAAGGTAGCCCAGGGATCCTAGTGACAGAGTTGTGCTGTATCTCGACTGTGGTGGGGCTTACATGGGTCGACACCTCTGACGACATTGCATGGAACTAAATGGGCACACACACACACACACAAATGGGTGCAAGTAAAACTGGCAAAATCTGAATAAGCTCCATGGATTGTCCCAATGTCAAGTTCCCAGGTGTGACTTTGTCCTATGGCTATGCAAGATGTTACCACTGAAGGAAAACTTAGTGAAGTGTTTATAAGATCTCTATTGTTTCTTAAAATTGCAGGTAAATCTCCAATTTCAAATAATCTCCAATTTCAAATCTCAAAATAAAAATTAAAAAAAAAAAAA